>PVKS010023517.1:0-32310 GCA_004027875.1 Aplodontia rufa
AAAAAAACTGAATTAGGGCATTAAGGAAAGAGGGCCTTTTGGCCAGAAATCATGAAGTCAACTCAAAATATGAATCTAGAAGCACAGATGTGTCTGCTAGGTAGTACCTAGTAATGAGTAGTGGAATGCATATCAATTCCATAACTCGGTTGTGTGGTTTCTATGAATTGCCTCTAATGAACAATCAAGTTACTTGTAGAACAACAAGTATACTAATCCCAAGAATAAACATGTGGAAACAAAGAGAGACAATTAATAGGTCAAGAAAGAAAGTTCAACGGGGCTAACTCCTGACAGGGTCTACTGGGGTCATTGTGAAGTCAAGATTTATGGCCTGAGGTTTCTCAGTGTATTTCAGAAGGGAAATTTCATTAATAGCACAGGCGCACTAAGATGAAGTCTGCCCAGTCATTGACCCCAGCAACCACATTAACATAGGACTGACCTATAAATGAAGACCACTTGAACAGGACGGCCTCCATGACAGTTCTGGGGAGGACCAACCAGGGTCAACAACTCCGCCATCCAACATGAAAACGGCAGAAGGTGGACCCCCAGGCAAACATCAAACAGTAATAAATGTGGAAGCAGCATTACATTTCCTTTCTCATTCTCTGCTTGGAGACCACCCATTCTCTCTTAAGTGTGTTCTATACTGAAGCCTTACTTTCACTTATAATAAAATTCTCTTAATAATAAAATTCCAGTTTGGAGCGGTGGCTCAGCGGTTACGGCGCTTGCCTGGCATGTGCAAGTACATGGGTTCAAACCCCAACACCGACATACGTACACAACTAAGTGTCCGAGCAACAAAAGCCATGTGAAAAACTCAATGAAAATTGATTCTCTCTGTCTCTCTCTCTCTCTCTCTCTCTCTCTCTCACTGTTCCTCTCTCTTAAAAAATAATAAATAATAAAATTCTCTTGCTTGGATTGTCATGTCTGACTTTAAATATACTCTTTTATCGGGACACAAGAACCAACGTTTAGCACTTCAGTTCCCTACCCGCCTGTGACATAGCCCCCTTCCTTGTGTGGTTTTTGGACCCTGGAAACTGGACATTCACACGAGAATAAACATCACCTTAAAACAACAAGACTGTTTTCTCCTCCAGAAACCAGCACACACTCTGCCAACCCGGGGCCTCAACCTAGAAGCTGTCAGTGCTGGGCCATCAGCGCCTCCTCTTGTCGTTCACAAGGCCCATCCTTCCTGTGCACATGACAGCCACAGAGGAACACAGCAGGATGAGTGGAGCCTGTGGCCAGGAGCACGTAGCTCCTGCAAAGCACTTACTCAGAGGGTGAGGCTGGGTGCTGGGGACAGAAATGAGCCCAAGACTACAGCATCAGGGGTAAGAGGCCAGCAGGGGCTCATGCACAGCCTCAGCTTCCAGTCTAATCCCATTCTTCAACAGAAGTTGCTGGGAACCAGGGGAGAAGCCAATTAAACCCCAGTTTTAATTACTTTTCGATAATAATGAGACTCAGACAGAAAGCCTTTGTGAACCTCGCCACACAGATTTGGATTCTCCTAGGGCCTTATGAAAGCAGGGTGATCAGGCCACTGCACTGATGGACAAATGGAGGGGCCCAGGGCAGAGCTCATAATGGCCAGGCAGGTGGAACCCAGGTCTGCCTCACTCCTCCTTCAGGCTTCTCGGTCCCAACGCACAACTGACAGAGGCAAGAGCTGCATTTCTTGGGACTTCCCCTCAGCTCTCTTGGGCTCAGGAGGACTCCCCAGGAAGTGAGCAGTTGGGAACAGACTCAGTCTCCCTAGAAGACCCACACCCTCCCAGGTGCAATTCTGCTAAAGCTGCCTCCAGTGACTGGACATCTCGGCATCCTCTGACATTCACTAACCTGACACCCATGGGGTCAGAAACTAGGGTGCAGCCAAGGAAGAAGGCCAGCCCCGACCCGCCTTCCCTCTGGGATGAATGAAGGAGAAAGAGGTCAGCTACACCTGTTCCTCTGTTCCTCCCGGACCTTAGCTTGGCCCCTCCGTGCCCCCAAAGGATGGGATGCTTACAGTTCCACCAGAAGTAAACAAACAAAAAAAACCTTCCAAAAGTTCTGCCAGCTCCACACCCCTCCCCCAGGCTCCAACATGAGCATTAGCGCCCAGGAGACTCCTAACAGGGAGGCCAGCTGCAGACGTGCAGAGAGCTCCATGGGCACCTTCACAGTCTGCTGTCTCCAGTCAAAAGGGCAGCATCGGTGGTGGTCACTCTTGGAACAGGGAATTCACTGGGTCACTCCAGCTTCTCCAGTCTGGATGTCTTTGGTAATGAAATGTGTTCAGCTGTGTCTCAGAAGCAACGACAGTATCTTGGAGTTGGTTGCACCAGAGTGAACCTGGAGCTTCACACTAGGTGTGTTCAGATGGGAAATCAACTCACTCTGTTATCCCACCTTAGAAGGTGAAACCAGAAGGACAGCAAATGCAAAATGCCACTAAGGGTTGCACTTTTTCTTTTCTTTGTTTTTTTTTTTTTTAAGAGAGAGAGAGAGAGAGAAAGGAAGAGAGAATCAATTTTATTTAGTTTATCTCGTGGCTTTTGTTGCTCCGAGACTGTGTACATGGTGCTGGGGTTTCCACTCACATGCTCACGCCTGCCCTAACTGCTGAGCCACCACTCCAGGCCCCGGCTGCACTTTAATTACAGAACTGTCCTTTCAAAATGGGGCTTGGCTAATTGGACGCTTGTAAATGAAAGCTTCCTATTCATGCATGATGGCTTGTCCACTCTCTAGCTCCTAACACTCAGGCTTTCCTCCTAATTCCCTGCAAAAGAAAAAAAGTAGCACAACACGGTGGCCTGTCCACCAGCCCATGAAAGGGACCCAGCTGAGGGCTCAGCACAAAAGCTCCCCCACCAGAACGTCAGACCTTATCACCATTGCAGATGCACTCAGGTGAAATAACAAGCCAAGTGCGGTGGCCTCCCTCCCTCCATTTGAGTGTAAAACCAGACCAGCACCTTGCACAGACTGAGAGAGATTTCTAGACAGGCACATAGAGTTCCTGTCTGCAACTTTCCACGAGCCTCCTCGGGTTACCGTACATACTAACACACATACCAGCATTTAAAGAAAGGAACATGTGGGTTGATGGGTGAGTATTTTTAATCAAATTCATCTGGGAATTTTAAATCCAAAAACAGAGCCCCTGTTTATGGTATTTTAAGGTTTGAACAGCATATGACTTTTGTCCATTGGAATGGCAAACCTTTCTTTTCCCTTTAAGAGAGTTTCTGCAGCGCAAGGGGCAGTTTAGAGCCAACTGTTAAAATGGTCAAACTGCAAAGCAAAGGAATGGGACATCGGTGACAGTGCACGATCCTCCACACTTCTGTGAAGGCAGTCTGGTCTTCACAGCTCCCTGCTCAGTAACAAGAGCTCCATGTCTCCATAAAGATGGCACTGAGCGGTGGCTTGCCTGCCACGAGCAAGTACAGGGGTTCAAACCCCAGCACCCACATACACAACTAAGTGTCAGGGCAACGAAAGCCATGTGAAAAACTCAATAAAAATCGACTCTGTCTCTTTCTCTCTCTCTCTCTCTCTGTCCTTCTCTCTTAAACATAAGATGGCCCGGCTCAGTTGTACTAGGACAGCAGTGGGCCCAGAAACAGGCGGGTGAACGGAAGTATGCTGTGGACACCAGGACCTGGACCTTGCTTCCCTGACTCTGGACAGGCCTCTGACCTCAAGCCAGGCTGCACAGTGAGGTTCGCATGCAATCCCTTCATGAGCAGCTTGAAAAGTCTCCAAGTTCTCTGAAGCCCTGTGAGATTTGCCCAGCCTTGGCCAGTCAAGCGTCAGACCCTCAGGTCTCCCTGCTACACATTCAAACTGGGATTTATTCTCCCAGAAAAACTCAGTGAACTCACAGTCCCAGGGCTTGAACAGAAATCAAGAAAAACTTGACGAGTCTCTGCCTTTCCGGTTTCTTGAGTGATAACTCCTCATCAGTGTCCTGCAATCTCAGACTATGTACATAAGTATTCCAGTTATGTGCCACACAAGGGTGTCATGTATGTGTCCCCCATCACCCGGCGAGCATGAGACTGTGTGGGCAGGGCTGGAGATTCTGGCTTCCCAGCTGAAGCCCAAAGCAGGGACACACATGGGCACGCAGGCCATGTACACTTGGGAAACTGGCACAAGCTCATGGCACACAGAATATTAATGGAGACAGCTGTCCCCCGTCCCAAGAATGCTCTTGGCATTGTTGGAATCTTGTCTCTTACCTGCCCACCACTACCAGAATCTCAGTTTCCCCATCAAAGGACTCAAAACATAATACTTGGGGCTGGAGTGGGAGCACAGGATGTGACTCTTGCAGCCCTATGCATACCTGGGCCTCCAGCAGTTGCAGCTGGGCTCATAGGCAGGCTGCTGTCCCGGGCTCTAGGAAACTTTCCAAAGCAAAACTCAAGCATCATGCGGGCTG
Organism: Aplodontia rufa; assembly: GCA_004027875.1. Lineage (NCBI taxonomy): Eukaryota > Metazoa > Chordata > Mammalia > Rodentia > Aplodontiidae > Aplodontia > Aplodontia rufa. The sequence goes on from PVKS010023517.1 coordinate 4,463, forward strand.
GTGCAGTGGCTCGGCGGTTACAGCGCTTGCCCAACATGAACAAGTACATAGGTTCAAACCCCAGCACCCACGTACACAACTAAGTGTCAGCGCAACAACAGCCATGTGAAAAACTCAATAAAAATTGATTCTCTCTCTCTCTCACCGTCCTTCTCTCTTAAAAAAACAAAAACAAAAAAAGCAAAACCAACCCAATCAAAAAATGGGCCAAAGAGCTAAATAGAAACTTCTCAAAAGAGGACATTGATCAAGCCAATGAATGCATGAGAAAGTGCTCTAAATCACTAGTAATCAGAGAAATGCAAATGAAAACTACATTAAGATATCACCTCACGCCAGTCAGATTGGCAAAAATGAAGAAAATAAACAATAATAGATGCTGGAGGGGTTGTGGAGAGATAGCCACACTAGCACGCTGTTGGTGGAACTGCAGACTGGTACAGCCCCTCTGGAAAACAGTGTGGAAAATCCTCAAAAAACTAGGGATGAGCCCACCATATGACCCTGCTATTCCTCTCCTGGGTATTTTTCCAGGGGATTTAGAATCAGCACACTACAGAGACACAGAGAAATCAATGTTCATAGCAGCTCAATTTACAATAGCAAAATTATGGAAACAACCCAGATGTCCCTCACTGGATGAATGGATCCAAAAACTGTAGTACATATGTACCATGGAGTTCTACTCAGCAATCAGAAACAATGATATTGCAGCCTTTGGAGGTAAATGGATGGCGATGGAAGAAATCATGCTGAGTGAAATAAGCATAACCCAGAGAACCAAGGGTCGAATGTCTTCACTCATTTCTAAAGGCTGGAGCTAGACCCTGGCCATTGAGAAAGGAGATCAATTCTCATGTTTTAAATCTGGATAAGGTGTAATGACATACAACCTAAGGCATTCGTAGACATGTATTGGGAAGGAGAGAGGGAGGGATAAGGGTGGGTAATTGCGGCGGGCCTCTTGGGGGAAAATCTAATTTTCAGAATTTATACAAATATTATATTATTTCATTTATTTCAACAAATAAATTTCTGAATAAAAAAGAAAAAACTGAACCAGCATATTATATATATTAACTTTTTGTTACTTAAAAATAAAAGGGTTTTTTGTTGTTGCTGTTGTTTTTTCTAATGCAGAGCCCTGTGAATTCTGTTTGCCCAGCCCTCTCCACCCCGGTCTCTGTGCAGGCCCTCTATCCCTCATCAGCCCCTAACCCCAGACTCCTATCAAGAGTACTCTACAGGGGCTGAAGGGGTGGCTCAGTGGTTACAGTGCTTACCTGTCTTGCACGAGGACCCGAGTTCAAACCCCAGCACAACGTACATAACTAAGTGTTGAAGCAGTGAAAGTCACATGAAAAACTAAATAAAATCTATTCCCTCTCTCTCTCTCTCTCTCACTGTCCCTCTCTCTTTAAAAAAAAAAAAAAAAAAAAGTACTCTACAGCTTCCCCTTTAGGATCCTGATCACATCCTGAGGCTGGCTGCCTGGGTGTTTTTCCTGCTTCCTTCTCTCTCTTCCCATCCTCCCTAGTTAACCCCATTTTTGTTTCCCAGGCCTCTGTACTTTCAGAGCTAAGAGACAGTGCAATTGTTACCTCCCCTGAAGAGGAGGCCATGAGGTGCCCCAGCTTGTACATGACAAACACTTGCCTCCAGCCTCCCCAGTCAGAGCCCTTTCCAGGTCCCTGCAGCATTCCAACCACTACCCAGCAGACTGCCCCGAATGGCAGGTCACCACCCTCACACAGCCAACCAGACCCTCAGCCTGCCATGCATATCCGCCAGCTCCTGACATTTCAGCACCATGCCGAAAACAAACAAGTTTCCAGCTACCAACCAAGAAGACACCACCTTCCCAACGATTACGGTACATTAGCTCTCTTTCAGCAATAAGGCCAAGAGAAGTGGACAAAACTTCCCCATGCCCTTGGAAACCCAGGGGTGCATAGGGCATCTGCGTACAGAGGAGCAGGGTCCTGGCGGGTCCCGTAAAGGAGGCACATTGTTGCTGCTGGCCATGTCAAGCAATTGAAGACAAAGTGCAGTTGAGTCTTCTCTGGCCTGCAGGTTAGACCAGTGGCTTATGTCCTGACATAAGCACCCCCTCCGGTTTTACTTCTGTGAAATCATGCCCCTTTCCAATTCAGGTCTTTGAAATTCTACAAAATCCATTCCACCTTTGGATTAAGCAAAAGGCAACCCATGGGGGACTGGAGCCTGCATCCTGGAGCAGGCAGGTAGTGTCTGTCCCTTTAGACCACTGGGTTCCACTTAATGTACTTTTGCTCCCAAACTTCTTGGCCAGGGCTGGGACAATAAGGCCTGAGCCACCCCAGAGGCTCTGGGCATTTCACGGTTGGGTGCACAAGGTCTGTAACCAGGTCCCCAGTCAATCTACCTGGTACTTGCTTGTTCCCCTTTCAACTCTGAGATGCAAATGACAACTGGATTTAACTTCTCTGCTGTTTCTGATACCAAGTGCATAGCCTGTTACCAGAGTGCACGGTCTGGTCAGGAATTGGGTAATCTGGGTAGAAAGGAGGCAGGAGAGGGAGTCAGCTCCCTTCCACCATGGCCACCCTTGGTGACCCAGGGTGGGTTAAACACAGGCAAATGTGCCTTGGGGTGAGGGGAGAGGTCAACTTACATGGCTCCTTTTGCCTTCTTCATCTCCCACAGATGTAATAACCGTTTCCGAAAAGACCGTCTGTCCAGTTTGGTTGTTGGTGATCTATGGTAGAACAGGTAGAGAGAAAGTGAAATTGGAGGAAGTCTGGTGAATGCCACCCGTTTATTTGTTTTATTTGCTGAAGCGGAGGCCTCAGGGCAAGTAGCTAGGATGCCCATAGCCCTGCACTCTGAGCTCCTCCAGCAGCCTCCCCTTGGTGCTGGCTAGGAGAAAGATGCTAACGGAGGGGGAAGGAAGTGATACGGACACAGGACAGGGTCAGACTCTCAGCAGGTGCGCACAACTGCAGGTGTCCACCATTCTTGGGGCTCATCACTTGCAACTCAAAGTCAACTTTCTTTTGACAAATTTCAGGTCCAGGTGTCTACTCAAATGTCTTTCATGAGAAACAAGCAAGTTTAGCCACAGCAGCCACACTCCCGATACTGGGAATCGTTTCCAGTTCATCCAGAAAGTGTCTAAGCCCAATGGGAATTTGTTCCATATCATCCGTCTGTTATCTGCCTCTGATTCTGTGCCCTAGTGCAGGCACCCCCGAAAGCCCAGCACTGCATGGAACCCAGGCCCTTCCTGCCCTAGGAAAGGCCCTAAGGACAGGCGTGGCCCAGCAGCTGGAAGTCCTGGGTTTCTTGCTAACAACCATCTAGTAGGTGGCCTGGAACAAATAATTTCTTTTTCTGATTCACAGTTTTCTCATTTCTACACCAGCTTTAAGGTCCCTGTCAAGTCTACTATCACAGCAGTCTGCCAACAGGACAAAGAAGAAATTCTTGGCCTCATTTTCAGGAAGCAAGGGATCAAATTCCAGTTCTGAGGAACTGAGGGCCATGTCTTCACTGCCGTGCTTGTGAATTCTTTTATTTATCTTACTTTTTTCTTTTATTTTCTTTTCTTTTTAAAGGAAGAGGGACAGCAAGAGAGATGGAGAGAAAGAATCAATTTTCATTAGTTTTTCATGTGGCTTTTGTTGCTCTGAGACTTCGTTGGTGCTGGGGCTTGAACTCACGTACTCACACATGCCAGGCAAGGGCCGTAACTGCTGAGCCACCGCTCCAGCCCTGCTTGTAAATTCTTACCTAAATAATCCCTATCCACAGAAAGGGGATGATGTCTTCTTTATCCATGCTCACTTTCTGCAGGATTAACCAATACCATATTTAAAAAAAAAAATTCTAGTCCTTTATGTATGAATGGCAGAAGTCTTCAGAGGCTTGATTAAACCAACATGCATTTTCTTCATCTCTAGGAGAATATGCACAATGCTGTCATTTCCGTTTCCTTTCACAAATACGCTTCTCCACTACTGAGCCCCTCTATCAGGAAGCACCGCACAGGACACATGCTTCACAGAAGCCACTTGGGGACCACGGCTGTGTGCTGGCTTTAGCCACTTCACTATAACATAACAATGGTAGTAGCAAGAACATCTTGCTTTTGCATCTCAACTTACAGTTTACAGTAAGCGTTCACGTACCTTAGGTCATCTGAGCCTCACAACACTATAATGCAGATGTTGGTATCCGAATTTTATAAATGCTGTTAGGATAAATTTAATTAATGTTTAAAAAAAATCACTCTAGTTACTGGGAGGACCCACATGCAGGTATTCTGAGATCTACAAGGAGCACTTTCAGATGCAGCTGAACTTTTTGACTAATTACTGTCAGAAATAATAACTTAATATTGGTTTTGACAAAAATAAAATAATCATTTTAAGAAATGTTACTCAGCCGGGCACGGTGCTACACATCTGTAATCCCAGCTGCTCGGGAGGCTGAGGCAGGAGGAACGCAAGTTGAAAGTCAGCCTCAGCAAGTTAGCGAGGCCCTAATAAGCAACTTAATGAGACCCTATCTCAAAATAAAAAATAAAAATGGGGGGCTGGAGAGATGGCTTAGTGATAGAGCACTTGTCTGGCATGTGTGAGGTCCTGGGTTCAATATGTAACACCACGTTCACAAATAAATTAAAGGAAAAACAAAAACTAGATGAAAAAACTCTCTCTCTCTCTCTCTCTCTCTCCCTTTAAAAAAAAATGGATTGGGGATGTGACTCAGTGGTTAAAAACTCCTATGTTCAACACCTGGTATATATATTTTACAAAGCCCCATCTCTGTGCAGTAGAAGGGCCCCACAAAAGTCACTTTATAGATAAGTCAATGGATCATAAAATTGACCCCCTTTTGCTCTATGGGACAGAGACCCCATTGCTTCAATCCTGTAATTACCTGGGCACTTGAACAAATCCAAGACTCTTTCTTGGGAGCCACTGTGACCTTGTGTACAGGGGTTGAGATGAGATTAGAGGTGAGCTCCTTGATAGTCACAACAGAATGTCAACTCTACGCCTCCAACAATGACCTGAAGGTCTGGCTGGTGTAGTTTGCTAAGTTCTGCCAATATCAACCTGGAGACATCTCACTCTGGGGACAGGCGAATCTTATGTTCTCCTCTGGATTTGCAAAGCTTTCTTCATCAGGTTAATTTGGAAATGAACCTGCTTGCTCCACATTAGACCAAGAGAAGGAAGCAGCTGTCAATCAGCTGCAGAGCTCCGAATGGACAGGCAGTGAATGAATGGATGTTGAAACTCAGGGCAGCCGAGGATTTCCCTTCTGAAGGTGAGGTACATATGTGAGCTCCTCCCAGGGAAACTGAGGATCTCTTCACCATAAAGGTCTCTATTTTTACCCTTGCTGAGACATACATAAAAACCTAAGAGATAAACCTCTTCTTCAGGCCGAGTAGGAAGCCTAGAGTCATTTTATTGATTAAATGCAAGAGCAATTTAGGTCCTTATGCCTCTCTCTTTCCTTAAAACAGTACTCTCACTGCCTCTGATTTTAAAACTGCATTTTACTATTCCCATTTGTGTCTGTGGTTTGCATATCACATATGCCTCATTCAGTTCTCCTCCGGTAGTGCTGCAGAAAGGTGCTCTGCTAGCCACGGCGGCCCTTACCTTGTGAATTTCCCGGTGAACGTGGATGGTGTTATTTCCCACCTTGGTGTCCGTGTTGGTCTCATTGTGATAGCTGGCAGGTAGATTTGCCAGGTTCACTTCAGATGATGTTTTAGCCGCAGCTTCTTCTGCCTCCATCTATTGAGTCAATGAATTTAGTGAGCAAAATTGTTTTCTCTAGTTACAAATGGGAGTCCATTAGAGGAAAAAAAAAAACCTCTTTCCCTCTTCCACAATTACAAAGGATGATTGATGTCAATGACAGGCCACCCATTAGTAACCCATTAGGACAAGATATCACATCAAATGCTTTACACGTACTATAGCCCTTAAATCTCACAACCACCCTAGGTGGTAAGTGTTAATGTACCCATTTTACAAATGGGGAAACTGAGGTTTAGGGTAGATGAATTCCCAAAAATCCCAGTGAAGGGTGGAACTGGAACTTGAACATGCTTTCATTAAGCAGTACTGGCCACTGTATCATGCTGTTGGCACCCTGCGCATCTCCAGGTGGCCTAACCTGGAAGTCACCTCCATTCAGTTCCCACACATGATGATAGTCAACTCTCTCTCCCCTGAGGGCATTCTCTAGCCACAGAAGTGTGCTCAGTTTTCACAGGCCCAAGTGCTATGGATTTAACAGTCTGGCAATGAGGGACAGGCTTCTCCCTGTGCAAGACAATTCTAAGGCATGAAAACCCCACAGTCTCACTCTGAGGATCCCCAGTGGGACGGAACCCTAAATACCCCTAGGAGCAACCTTCCCAGGGCATAACCTTTATTGCTGTTCTCCCTTTCCAGCTCACTTTCTCACTTCCTGCTAGTGTTTTTCTGGGATCACCTCTCAAAAAGCTATTTGCTCCCAAATCCTTGCTGCAGGGACTCATGGTGCTGGTGGTGAGAACCCAAGATAGGTAGCACCATATCTCCCGCAGGTAGGGCCACAGCCATGTCTCCTCCTCCACACCTCTGGGGTTCCTTTCCAGGGGCAGTTGATTAGCTCCCTGGAATCCACACTCCCTCTGGCTCTTCTTGAACATTCAGTTGTCCCCTGGTGACATGTGTCCGAGGTCACGTCCTCAAATCCTCCAGTCTTATGAGCCTCTGTGACATCTCTATCAGGTGTAACAGTCAACACTTGTCTGTACCCAGCTTCCCCTTCCAGATTTATCACCCTTCCCCTGCCGCGACAATGGGGCAATTGACAAGGTGACCCATTTGCGGATGCCTGGGTCCAAAGGCAGGCCACATCATGAACTAGCTGAGCCAATCAAACACTCTCTCTAGGAATTTCAAATGACCGGCTCATTCCGATGGATGGGGAGTAATTTTCCAATACTGTTCTCTATGACTACTTATATTTTTATTCCTTATAACTAATTCTTTAAAAAAAATTTTTTTCCTATTGAAAAAAGCACTGTCCTCTTTCCCTTAAGTACTGGATGAGATCCTCTTTTGGTACCTCCTCCAACCAGCTATGTGAAGCTGGGGTGGCCAGGGGGAAAAATCCCATGTCTCAACGCAGCACAGCAAACTGGACTAGATAGATGTGCAAAGAGGTCTGCAGAGCACAACTAATCCGACCAGACCTGGGGGTGCCTGCTATGACGCAGTGCTGTGCTGACTGAGATGATGTAGACAGCTGACACTGATCACGGGCTTCATTATAACAACCGTCATAACGACAAACCCCGTGCTTGGGGTATTGGTAAGCTGTTGCCCGGGATACCTTGGACATTCACAGAGACCCTGTGAGGATGGTAGTGTTTACCCCCATGTTTCAGGGAGAAGAAACAAAGTTGAGAAATGTCATCACACCCTTAGGAAGTCGCAAAGCTTGAATTAGAACTAAGGTCCGATTGACTCCAGATCATGTGCCCACCTGGGAAGTCAAGGAAGGCCCATCTGAAGATAGCTATACCCTTTCTCATATGCTGGTCTCTACAAGCAAGTCAGGGATTCAAAGAAAGGAGACGCAAGGCTTCCAGGAGCAGGAGGCATGACTGAGCTGGTTTCAAAGGGTGAGTAGGATTTGGACAGGGAGGTGTGAAAATGCTGCAGACAGCTCAGGCAAAGCGGTGGTGGCCTGGACAGGACGCAGCTCTTTCCATGGGCACAGGAGAAAATGGTGACTGGGGAAGTAGAGAGGGGTCCACAGGCAGATTCAAGGGAAAGAGATAAGGCAGAGGCTGTTGGTCTGGTTCTCAACCAAACACATACACTGGAGTCATTCCCCAATCCTTTAAAAAATATGCATGCCTGGATCCCTTCTCAGACCTGTGAAATCAGCATTTCTGGAGATGGGAATCCGTATCAATGAGATTCTAAGATGATTCTGAGGATTCCCCTCCTCTCTAGCTGCCCCCAGTTAAGAACCTCTGCCTCAGGCAATGGCAGCTATAGCAAGTTCTAGACCAGCAGGGAAAAAATAGACCAGGGAAGGAAGAAAGTGGAGACAGGGAACTAGCAAGAACTGGGTCTAGGAGAAGGGAGCTCTATCTGCAGAAGGGCCTTCTAGGTGGCAAAGCCTCCAAATAAGTCTAGAAGGATGAAGCCACTGATAGGTGGCCACAAGACCAGGCAGACAGTTGCCTCCAGCATCATCAGACAGCAGCAGTACAGCAGGAAGCATCAGAGTTCTCAAGTCAGACAAGGTGGGTTCAAGTTCAGCTCTGCCTCAAAGTAGCAGTGTGACCTTGGATAAGATGCCAAATCCCTCCAAACCTCAGCTTCCATATGTGTAAAATGAGAATGATCCTATTTTGTTGAGTAGATGTAAGAACTAAGGATTATGAAATCTAAGAACTGGTGCAGTACCTCTCACATGGCAAACAGGTAATCGGTAGCTGCTTCTGTAATATTGTCCAATTAGAAGGCAGCTTCAGAAGAAGCCAGTTCACCAGAAATGGGAGGAGCGGGCTGTAGTTCCCATATGTTTGAAGAGCTGCCCAACAAAGTGGGGAAGAAACAGAAGAAAGAGCTAGGAAGGGAGGTAGGATGGGCAAGAAATGACTTTATCCCCCCCCCCCCACCGCCACCGAGCAAGAGACTCTGGCATAGGCAGTGATAGAAAAGATACAGCTGAAAAGAGAAGGAGCCTCAAGATGCCAGACAGAAGAAATGAATATTTTAATGTTTTTTAAATTCCCACTGGAATCTGAATCATACAGCTTGGCTTTCAAATAACTGACAAGTTCCCAAATCTTGAGTTTGCTGTGGGCTGAGCTGACAGTCTTTTTGTAAAACCTTCCCCCTCTCTGCTAGTGGTTGCCTCAACAGACTGAGCCAACCGTTCTTTAATGGCACCACGAACCAAAAGTACAGTTTACAATGGAAATTCCAACCACAAGCATTACTGCCACTAGCAAGAGAAACCTAAGCCTGAAGCAATAGCTGTTTCATGGAGGAGGAATGTGAGTGCTATTAAAAATGGCATTTATGGTGGCTTGAATCTGAGTCTGTTAAAGGGGCACAGTAGGCAAAACTGGACACATAAAAACTCAGGCTTGGTGTTGTTGTTCTCCAGGTCTAGGCGAAGCAAAAAGAAGACTGGAAAATATACCAGGTACAGATGTGGCAGTAGGGGCAGGAGAAGTGGAGTGGTTTTATCCTCAAAATCCATTTATTAATAACATATATAACAGTAAGACAGGAAAACAGGAACTTTCCAGATTGAAGTAATTTGAAAACTTGATTCTCCAAATAGTGATGCTACAAGGAGGAATTACTTTATGTGTTTTCCCTGAAGAATCACCAACAGCTTGAGGCAGCTGGAACAGTTAAAATGTCAGGAAGTTACTTGAAAGCAGATTCATGATGCAACTATGTAAACAATTAATGCATCTGATCCAGGTCCTTTTTATTTCTTCCCTTGGACAACAACTAAATAGCAACTATCTTGTGTTTATGGGATTTAAGGAACTTTCTGATATTTTCTTATAAAAATACTAATAGCCACAATCCATTATGATTTATTCTATTCTGGCCAGTGGTGCAGTGGTGCATGTCTGTAACCCCAGCCACTTGGGAAGCTGAGGCAGGAAGATTGCAAGTTCAAATCCAGCCTCAGCAAATCAGCAACTTAGCGAAATCCTGTCTCAAAATAGCAAATAAAGGTTGAGGATAATGAAACTAGGTGGTTAAGAGCCTCTGGGTTCTTATTCCTAGTGGAAAAAAAAAAAAGAAAAGAAAAGAAAAAGAAAATTATTCTATCCTGGGCTGAGGATATAGCTGAATGATAGTGGGTTCATCTAGCATACATGAGGCCCTAGATTCAATCCCTAGTACTGAAAAATAAGATAGTATTTAAGAATTATTCTGTTTCATTTAAAGATATTTAAACTGTTTTTTAATATTTTAGGATTGATTTTTAAAACTTTATGTTTTTCTTTTTCCTTTGTGGTAGTGCTAGGGACAAAACCAAGGGTCTCATATATGATAGACAAGCACTCTACCACTGAGCTACACCCTCAGGCTGAGCTATTTTAAAAGATATTTCTAAGATCCTACTGATAACTGTCAGACACTGACGGTGCTGTGCTATTTTTCACACTATTATTAATATGACAATAATAACATCCATTATTTACTGAGAAACAACAGTCTTTCCTAATTCTCCCTCTTACCTCATGAGAAAGACACTTGTATTAGATCTATTTTATTTATCCTCTTTTTAGATGATCACATAGTTTGTTTTACTTAAATCCTAAGCTTGGACATTTTCTCCATTTCAGACTCTGGATCCCACCACTAGGAAGTAGCAGAGCTGGGTCTGGATGAAGAAAGTTTGGTCCCCTCTTCCCATATTCCTGCTATGAAAGTGTTCTGTCTCTCTTATCCTGTCCTCACAGCCTGCAAGAACATTCTTTAGGAAAGGACCACTGACTGGAGTAGAAGTGGCAGTCACATCTCCTCCGGTGGAATACGTTAGCCTGTCAATCTGTGCAACTCAAGCAGAGCCACATCTGGAGGGAGGGAGGACAGCCCACTGGCAAAAGCCTATGTGGTTAACTCCAATGGAGAAGACACAGCACTAAGGTCCCACTGGACCCCCACGTTGCTCTGGATCAGTGAAGGTATCAAAGAGGCTCTGGCCTCATCAGGAGTTAGTATTACAGTGAACCATGCTGCAAACTTATGGAATGGTGGTGGTCATTTTCCCACTAAATAAAAACATGGAGATGACCTAGTCGCCTGCTAGGGAAAGTAGATGCCCCACCCTGGAATCAGAAGGATCCTGAGCTCAATTTCATTGGGAGCTATAGAGTCATTAATAGTCATTTGGGCCTACTTGACTCCTCTCACCCTTTAATTATTCCATGTCATGATTGTTTTGTAATCTCAGGAAAAAGAAAGCCCAAGGGTCTTGGGACCTGGGCCTGTCCAGTGGATACTGAGGAGTCATCATTTAAGACTTTGCCCAAGTGAGCTGGCACATGGGGGAGACAGCAGGGATGTGGAGAAGCCTGACCCACCAGCCTAAACATCTGGTTTCTCATTGACTCCTTCACTGGGATGGCTGGCTACTCTCCAAAGACAGGCTACAGCAGAGCTGGGCCCAACAGTGACCAGGCCTACATCCCCAGGCACCAGGGACAGCTCCCCACACCTGGATCAGGAAGGAGGGCCCAGGCAGCCTTCTCCATGCTTAGGGCCCACCACAGAAGACAGAATAGGGCTGTACCCAGTGTTTGGAAGATGATGGAAGGAGGAAGCCAAGCAAAGCTCTGTCAGGGTATCTGATATCTGTTAATATAAGCGGCTACATAGTACACACCTATCATTTGCCAGGTGCCCACAATAACATCATGTATCTGATTCTCACAGGAAACTGAGGTTCAGGTTGTTAAGTGATTTACCCAATGTTACCCTACTAGTGAGTGGCAGAGAAGGACCTGGGCCCAGGACTGACTTCGTAGCCCTCTTGAATGGAGATGGGGTTGCCATTCCTATCCATCACCTTCTGACAATTTTCACACCTGGAACTGGGAATTTCCATCTTTTCTTCCCCACAATGCACTAAAGGAAGCAAAACAGGCCAGACAGACTGCCAGCAAAGCTCAGGGCCCATTGTCTCTTTTTCCCTACAGGCATCTTAACTGTATCTTGGGAAGATGACAGAAGCTTAAAGCCCAACAGACAGGCCAGAACTTGGAGCTGCCTGAAACTGCCTGAGCCTCACTGCAAAAACCAAAGCGCTGGAATACCAGGGACTTGGCAAGCACTGGCTTCCAACAGGCACAGGGAGCTGCATACTTGAAGACATCTGCGGCATGGTAGTTGCAGCCTGCAGTCAGGTGGTGATCCCAGCTACCCAGGGAGGGTCCAGCCGAGGCTCCTTGGACAGTCTTCCTAGCAGGAGGGCAGAACGAGCGAGCGGGGAGGGAGAAGGCAGGGATCACCCTATGCTAACCGGTCTGCTATGGGCCGTTCCCCAGCCTGTTCTTCCGACGCTAAGTCCCTAGCTAATCGGCGGCCCGCGCTTGGAGCATTGCCTCCCTCAAGCCCGCTGCCCGCAGCCTCACACAACCTGAGCCCGGCACCCTCAGGGAGCGCTCACCTCCTCCACCGCGCTGCGCAGTTTGTGCTGCGTGTCCTCCATCAGCTCCTCAACCTCGCGGAACATCTCGTTAAGGGTGGCCTCCTCCTGCGGGTAGCTGAGAGCCGGGCCCGACTCGACTGGAGCCGAAGTCGTTGTCGGAGCCGGCGCGGGGGCCGTGGGAACCGCCGCTGCAAGGAGCAGGCATAGCAGGGTGCCTCCGAGCCGCCGCATCTCTGCTGTGCGCTGGCTGCAGCCTGTGTGTCCCGGAACCCGGTTAGAGGCGCGCGGACCACCCCCTCGCCAGCCCCGCCCCGCGGTTCTGCCCGCCCTGGTAGCCCCTCTTCCCGCCCCCGCCCCCCGATAAGAAGAAACCTGGCCCTCTTTCAGACGCAGCTCCGCCGGGACGGTGGCGCCCCCACCCACTCTATCTGTGCACTCGCAACCTCTCGCCTAGATCCCCCTCCGCATCCCCGGGTTCCAGCACCTAGCGTGAGCTCCGCTCGCCACCGCAGTGCTAGCCCTCTCTTCCGAGAAAAAGAAGAGTCCCCTACGGTAACAGCCGCCCCCCGCCCTGGCTCACTCCAGCTCGGTCCCAGGTTCGAGCCCTGCCCCCTCCTGGACTAAGTCAAAACGCAGTTCAACCATGGGACTCTCCACTCCCACCCCAAGTCTGTTCCGTTCTCATCTAGGGTGGGCAGAGAGCACAGGTCAGCCTTCTCCCCTAGGACCTTAAAGAGTGGCATGCCCCGCCCCTCACCCACCAAGGCGACACTGAGCACCGCCATCCCCACCCCTGCCGCCGCCCCTCACCCACCCCGATTGGACCGAGGTGCCTCGCCGGCTGGATCTGCCTGGGCGGCGCTGGGAGGCCGCTTCTGAGCTGTGTGAGCCGGAGTGTAACGGCTGGCTGGAGACTGGTGCGGGCACGCGGCGGGGATGCCGCAGCAAAGGTACCCGAGCAAGCCGGCGCCCCGCCTGCCCGCCAGGCCCCCGCCCCGCGGGAGGGGCCGCCGTCCAGCCATTGGCCGACCCGGGCGCCGCGACTATACGCCCCACGCACGCCTCTTTTTCCTCCGAGACCCACTGTGCAGGAAGCCACCCCCTTCCCTGCAGACCCCTGTCCCCGCAGCATCCCAGGCTACTGTCATCTCTGGCCTCAGGTTTTGCAAGAGCCTTGCTTAGACTCATCTTACTGTCTGTGTCTCCAAGACAACCTCCTCCCAGCGTGCAATCCTGCAGGAAGGAATCCCAGCCCCGCTGCTATTACAGGCTGAGCTTAGTCTGTCTGCATTGGTTGACGCCATGCTCCAGCAAGCAAAACTCACTTGTAGCTCCCAGAATGGGTCATCAGAATATCAGCAAGCTCCTAGGGGAAGAAAAGCAATATTAGGACCAGACACCTGCAGCCAGCTGGTGCTTCTTCCTGCCTTCCCACCCCGGGAGCCAAGTCTGTGCAAAACCAGATTTTTCTGTGCATTTAGCCTAAGTAAAATGAGGTTATAGTAGTAAGTGTACCCCCCCCCCCAGTTAACAAGTGTGGGGCATGTGGTAATGGGATGGAAGTGTCAGCTATTTAATGACAGCAGAACTTTGTCCTATTGACAGGATTCCTCCCTGTGGCTCCAGATGTGGAGTCTCCTGAGCTTTCCCCTTCTTGCCATCTCTCCTCTAGGTTGGCTAGCACCCTGAGTTTCTACATCCTAGCCCTGACATGCCATACGCTGCTTGTTTGTTGCCTCTTTCCCTACAGGAACCAGGAACTTCTTGAAGATATGGACTGACTCACCTTTGTGACACCAGTGCCTAACGGTACACACTTGGTCCTTGAGACATGAATGGTTTGATCATTATATCAATAACTATTAGTGTCAATGTATCAACATTATTACTGAATACTATGTGCCAGGGGCAGGGATTGACTCATTGCCTTCCCAATAATCAACCAAAGTTGGTTAGGCTACTTTCATTCATTTACAAATAAGGAAAGCTTCCTAAGGCCCCACAGCTAGCACACGATTGAAAGAGGATTTGAACACAGGAATCTGGCTCTGGAGACTTTACCCTTAATTGACACCCCCATTATTCTACACACCTGGCTCTGAGGTGTCTGAGGTTGTTAGATAGTAGCTAGCAATGAGCGGTGAAATGCTTGACAAGGCCACAGGTTTAGTCTTGAAGTTTGCTGTAAGCTACTGCCAAGGCAGAAAGGCTGTGGAAAAACATTAGTACACAAGTGTTGAGGGTAAACAAAGACAAGAGGGAGGGAGAATGCCTCAAGAACAAAGGATCTATGGGACATCTCTTGACAGTCCCCATAAAAGTTGAGATAACCTAATAAGCTACCAGCGCCGGGTGTCTCTTACTAGCTCAAAAGGGGTTATTCCTTAATAACCAGGTCACACTGAGGTAACCTTTGACTGCTATTAACCCCAATGCCCACATTAACATAAGAGTATCTTATAGATGAAGCCCCCTAAATAGGATGGCCACCATGACAGTTCCAGAGAGGACCAACTAGGGTCAAAAACTCCACCACCCGACGTGAAGGAGGAATTGAACACCTGATTGGCCAAGGCTTCTGAAGGAGGACCCCAATTTTCATCAAACAGTAATAAATTTGGAGATAGCATTGTCTCCTTTATCGTTCTCTGCTCAGAGACGGCCCGCTCTCTCTCTCGAGAGTGTTCTCTGCTTAAATCTTACCCTGCTTTTACTTTACTTTCACCTCTCTTTCACTTATAATAAAATTCTCTTGCATGACTTTTGTGTCTGACTTTAAATTTTCTTTCGTTGGAACACAAGAACCAAGGTTTGGATTCTTAGCTCCCTGCTGTGCTGTGACAAGGTGACTTGGGAGTGTGAGATGAGCAAGTTTCATAGGTGACCATGTAGAAAACACGTTTGGGGCCCATGGCCACTTTGTCATGTCCAAATTCCTGAGTCTATAGCAGAGTGTCAGTTGGGGAGAAAGCTCATCTGGTCCTTCTTGGCACCTGACACTCTGCTCGCCATAACTCTATGAAGGAGCTTTCATCTCATAGGAGAGGGCTCAGAGAAGTTAAACCATCAGCCCAAGAACCAGTGAGCAGCAGGCTAGAAGTAGATCCCAAGAGCAGCCCACTCTGAAGCCAGTGCTCAGGAACTTTACTCCTTAGAACACCACTCTTTACAGAAGTCTCCAAATTACTGCTTTTTTCTAAATTAGGACTGCCAGCCACTCTTTTCAACTGTCAGGCCCTCCTGAATCCAAGGAACGTTCCCTCGACCAACCAGCATCCCCTGCTCTGTTCCCTGGGTATTTGCTAGCTTTCTAGAGTGGCTGGAGCTGATTCTCTAGATGCCCATCTCGTCCCCTGGGCACAGCATTCTCTAAAAGATTAAAGCTGCTGGAGAGTGTGGCTGGGGACACACTCAGGCCCAAGCTAGGCTGGGCAATGGCACATATTTATAGAGCATAGCACGCTCTTCTAGTCTACCATGTCGCTGGCTTAAAAGACGGGGAATTTCCCTAGATAAGACTTATCTTCCACCTCAGATCTTTTGCCATGAGGTCCAGTTTGAGCTTACAGGAACATTATTGAGTTACCTAAGGTGCCAGCTGACAGCCTATGTGTTTTCTCATAGAGGCTAAAATTTATATTTCTAAATGTAGGAATGTATCAGTTGTTCCCTTATAAAGTGCAAGGAAGGGAACAGGAAAGGAAAGGGAATCTATAAGCTGATATATAATGCCCTCCCTACCCAGTCTCATGCCAGAGAGGCTCCCAGACAGATAAGGAAGGCTCTGGACCAGCTGCAGAGATGGGCTGCAACCAGATCCAGACACGCTCTGGGTTCCAAAGAGCTTGCAGGCAAGGGTAAAAGAAACCCAGTGGCATTGGGGACTGGTTGGAGAAAGAGTTGCAGTTTGGATGACATTTGTGAAATTAGGGTCCCAGGGATGCAAAACAGAGAGACACCAGAGCTGTCCAGGTCAATCATCTTTACAGTAAAGAACATTCTAAAATTCCACAATTTCCATCATACCACCTCTGGCTACGCTCTGCATTTGTGAAAGACATTTTTTTCCTTTTAAGATAATAGAGGCATTTTCCAGAATTATTATTTTAAAATTCCACATTCTCACCTTTTCTCTATGAGGGCCCTACCAAGCAATAAATGGGCCCCATCTCATGGTTAAGGAAGTAGTTGTCAATTGCCAGAGCAGTTATCAATGGCCAGGAATTGCCTAGAAAGTTAGTGGCCACACAGCAATTTCGTATCTAGCTGTCCACCCTCCAGAAACTCCTGACCATACACCTAAGATGTTCACTGAAACAATATATGCAATAGTAAAAATGTGAAAACCACTTATCAGTGCTTACCAGCAGGAGTATGGATGAAATGGGATTCCTACAAACAATAGAATACCGTACAGCAGTAAAAGTAATAAACAATATTTATAGGCAATAACATTGCTAAATCTCAACAATATAATGTGGAATAGAAAAGGCAATTTGCAAAATGAAACATACAAAATACTTTCTATACATATTTTTAAAGCACAAAACAATTGCATATATACTACACATATAGCAAAAATTATAGACATGTGCAAGTTGCCTCTGCGTGAGAGATGGGAAGATATGGGGGACATCTGTCGTTGCAATAATGACATTTTATTTCTTTAACAAAGAATGTATCAGCATGGAAGAACTCTGAACAAAACTGTTCAAATATTCACATCTGTTTAATCACCGCAGTTGATCATCTGCATGTGGGTACATGGGCAGGTCTGTTTTATTCTTTTCGGTATACTTGAATCTTTTTGTAAATAAATTTTGCAAAAAGGAAAGAAAAGGGCAACCCCCGCCCTCCTCAAAAAAAAAAAAAAAAGGAAAACACAACTAAAGATACCTTCTCACAGTCAAGTCCACTTCCCTTAGATCTGATCTTGACAGAGATGCTACCCCTTCCAAGGCCCAGCAGAGGGTTCCATTGCTAGGAGGCTTGGGGGTCTGCACCAGATGGGTGGAGGGACATTTTCCTTGCACTGAAGCCCCTTCTGACTGCTTGACTGGTTGGGTGACTTTCTGCACAAATGGAGTGGGTGTCAGAGCTGAGTGACGGCTCTGCTCAGTAGAGGGGGCCTTCTGAAGATCTCCTCTCAGGATCAGGGGAGGGAAGAGTTCTCACTAGGAAACCTCAGGAATCTGGAACACAGAGACAGTCTAGCGGTGCGACTATTATTGGCTGATTTTTTAAAACTTTAAGCATTCTGTGTGCACATGAGAGGGTTCATTACACACTTTTCTCTTTGTTCCCCCTCTCCCTTCCATCTTAAATAGACCATTCTGAGTATAATGTGGAACAGAAGTGGGAAGAGTTATGATTGGAGATAACACATCCACCAGCTCTTTAGTGTCTGTGTTCCCTGCTGGAAGGCAAGCCATGTGAGACTGCACATGACGCTTGTCCCTGCCACCATCTCCAGCCTTACCCAGGTCCTTGGTAGGGACAGGCTAGATAAATGCAGGCCCGCTAAGCTACAGCGCAAGGAAGACACAGGTAAGCAAAGAGTGGCAAGACAGTAAGGCAGAGTAAAAGACGAGGAGACACTGATAGCTGAAGGAAGAGCAGGCCAGGACCACAGGAAAGGCTGGCTCTTCAGAACACCCGTGAAGAATGGCCCGTCCTGATTCAATTAACATGGTGGGAGAGGGGGTCAGAGAGCAGCAGCAGGGCTGACCACCCCACTTAATTGGAGACCAAAGATGGACATCTGACTGAAGCTGGACCCATTAGATTCTTGCTTGGATTCAAGGCTGGAGAAACCATGTAACTTAGGAAGAGGGAAACAGAGAAGAGCCCAGGAGCCCAAGGGAGGGTACAGAGGGTGACAGGAAGAGAGGAGTTGCTCCATTCCATGATGCCACTCTGGTTCTAGTTTTTTTCTGGGCCTTTCTGAGATCCAGCCGTACTATCTGTCCTCAGATTCTGGAAGATGCTCTTGTATTCTTCTCATATACAGGGGACCCTCAGTATCCTCAGGGGATTGCTTCCAGGCCTCCCACAGATACCAAAATCTTCTGATGTTCAAGTACCAGATAGAAGATGGCATATATTTGCATATAACCTATGCACATCTTTCTGTATACTTTAACATTTCTTTCTCTTTTGTTTTTGTGCTCCTGGGGCCGCAACCCAGGACCTCACACATGGTAGGTGTGAGCTATACTCCTAGCCTCCACCTGTGTATGTTAGATCATCTCTAGATTACTTATAACACCTAATACAATGTAAAAGCTACCTAAATCATTGTTATACAGTGTTGTTTGAGGAATAAAAACAAAAAGGTCTGTGCATGTTCAGTAAAGATACAATCTGTGGGGCAGATTTTTGATCCATGTTTCGTTGAATTCATTGATGTGGAACCCCAGATATGGGGGACCAACTATATATACTCCCTTTTGGTTTAGTGACTTTCCATTGCTGTCTATCAAACTGCCTGAATTTAGACACCCATAGTTCTTTTTATGGGGGAGGGCACTGGAGATTGAACCCAGGGATGCTTAACCACTGAGCCACATCCCCAACGCTTTTTATTTTTTATTTTGAGACAGGGTCTCACTAAGCTGCTTCGGGCCTCGCTTAGTTGTTGAGGCTGACATTGAACTTGCTATCCTCCTACCTCAGCCTCACAAGTTTCTAGGATTATAGGTATGTGCCAGTGGACCAGACCCCATAGTTCTTAAAAAGTCTGGGGTGGGGCTCTCTATATGTTAATAAGGCAATTCTCTTCAAGGAAGTTTTGCTTTAAAGGAAGTTTTCTCCTTTGAGTTCCCTCAGAAACAGAACCCCCTGGTCTACTGAACAGGGACAAGTCACCGCTTTGCTAGCCAACTCCTGATCCACAGTGGCAGTCACCAATTTCACAGAGCCTCCTCCGCTCCTGCCTGTAACTTGTTATTGTTCTGAAGAAATTGGTGCCAAGATGTTTCTGAAAGGAAACTCCATCTGTCTTTGGAAAGAGTGTCCACGTGGATTCAGGGTTTCCATGAGTAACAGCCACTGAATATCCAAAACATACACTTAATTTGCCAAGTTTCTGTGGGTGGGTGCAAAAAGACCCGGAGGACCTAACTCCTGGCGATGGCCCCTGGAATGCAGCATTGGAGGGGTGAGCTCGAGCCTGGCTGTCTTGCTTTTTCACCTAGCAGGTGGATCTGTGCGCTCCGTGTATCCCCGCATGTCTGGAGCGCAGCATGACAGAGAGAGGATTTTAGAGGAAACAGCACCAACCGAGGAAAAGGGAAGAATTGATATGAGGCAGTTATGCAGGGAAAATCTCTAGAAATATGCTTCTCCCCAGTTCTCTCCACTGCTTGGGGATGGAATGAGATGCTTATTTCCTCTTGAGGGCAGTTTTTAATGCTGGCTACATAATGGAGTCACCTTTATAGAAGTTTGCTAAAAATATACAGATACACGCCTGGGGGCTGCGTGTGGAGATAATGATGCAGTAGGTGTGAGATGGGGTCCCCATAGACCCAGTCCTGTCTCTGCAGGCCTGTTATCACTAGACCCTGCCACAAAGCTCTCCTCCCTGCCTTCGGGGATACTGGGCCAGGCTCAGCAGTACGTGGTTTCCTATGGATGCAGCTGGAGGCTGCTGGAATCTTGGGGAGAAGGCTGGACTTGGACTAGATAGCACTGGGTTTGGATTCTGGCTCCAACCCCAATTTCCATCACTAGACTCTCCCAGGCTTCTCGTGCCTATTGGCAAGTTAGCGTCCAAACCCCGGGGCTCCTAGCTCCCACCAGCTGGCAGTCAGATCATCTGGGAGGTCTCCCAGGGCTGTATCCGTGCACCCAAGATTCAATCCTGCTTCCTATCACCTTTGCTACCACCATCTCCAAGAAAGTTGTGCTGTCTTGAACATCATGAACCACGACCTGACAGGTGCTGCTCTCAGCAGCCTGGCAGACGTTTCCAGTGACATGGGGCAGCTCCGGTTGAGTTTTGCTGCATTACCTTGCTGGGGGCTGGAGAGGGTGGCTCAGCTGTTTTGGCGCTTGCCTGGCATGCAGGAGGACGCAAGTTCGAATGTCAGCACCACATATACAGCTAAGTGTCAGAGCAACGAAAGTCACATGAAAAACTACATAAAAGTGATTCTCTCTCTCTCTCTCTCTCTCTCACTGTCCCTCTCTCTTAAAAAACAAAAACAAACAAACAATCACAAAAAAAAAACCACCTTGCTGGTCATCAGTGAAAAGGAATGAGCTGCTTATATCCACAGCAATACAGATGTTCCTCGAATGAATTATGCTAAATGAAAGAAGCTGGATTCAAAAGGTTACATACTATTTCCATTTATGTAATGTTCTAGAGAAGGCAAAACTGTCAGGACTAAAAACAGACTATTGGCTGCCAAAGGCTGGGGGTGGGGTGGAATGGTGACAGTAAAGAACTGAGGGACATTTGGAGGAGTTCATGCCTATATCAAGGTGGCAGGTGCGTGGCATTGGCACATATATATCAAAACTGAATTTAATGTATATAATTTCCATCAAAATTAAAAGAAAATGGGGGAAAGAGGTGAAACAACTTGCCCAAGGTCAGAGCCAGGGATTCAAACAGGTGTGTTTACCTCCTGAATCCTGAGTTTAACTCAGCGTGGCCTCAGGTAGCTCCACAGGTGAGGAGGGGTACTTCTCAGGAAATGAGGCTTTGTCAGGACCAAGGAAGTCGGACAAAGAAGCAAGCAGTGGCAGGCAGCGTGGTGTGGGAGCAGAACTGTTCCGGCCAGGGGTCTCCTGCCTCCTAGAACTTGGCGAAGCTAGTATATCTCTAACCTTTCCTTATCTTTTATATAGTTTCTCATTTGTTAACGGAACAATAAAAGCCTACCTTTAAAATAATCCTTGTTAGGAGGCAATGCCATTGAAGTATAAAATCGGGGGCAATGCCATTTCAGCATTACTCCCCAGGTGACCAGGACCAATTCTCTCCACTTCTCTGAGCTATTCTCCTCATCCGTAACAGTACTGCGGGAATTTGTATCTATCTCAGGAGACCGTTGTCAGTCTTACAAGGCCTAGTTCCTTACAGCTCTTAACCAAGTTCCTGGCGTGTACTTTGCACCAGGAAACGGTAGCTGTTATTATAGGATCATTGTGGACAGGGTTTCCACAGGGCTCTGCGAAGTGGGCAGGGAACAGAGCCTCTTTGTGTGTGCTCAGCGGAGCTCCAGAGAAGGCAGGGTGAGGGGGTATCCACAGCAAACGTGCTTAGGCCACAAAGGGCTGTGAAAGTCTGGTGCCCCAGCTCTTTCTGTTTATGCAGGCAAATCTTTTATTTGCCTCTTGCACAGAGCTGCCAGGACAAGTGGGTCAGAAGTTCACAGGGTAAACAAGCTCTGTCCCCAAATCTGCTCCATCCCCTCCTAGGGCCTGTCACTGGGCCTCCGCATTTTAGACTGTTTTTCTCTTTTCAGAACCCCAGGATCTCTACATCCCCTTCTGCAATTTGATTTTCACTTGAACTTCTGGTAAAATATGAGCAAGATTCGAAAGAAAGTTCTTGTCCAGTGTCCCAGTGTTAACTAAGGGCAGATGTCCTACAATCAGAGTTCAATTGTGTCTTCTCATTTGGATTCCTCTGTCATTGTCATGCTCTATCTGCTCCTTCTGGATTGGAGGCAGACCCTAGGGGTGGTTCATGTACTTAATATCTCTGCAGGACCACAGCTCCTTGCCTGTTCAGCTCGGCTGCTTTGAATGTTTACCCACTGTCCCTTGGGTTGGCCAGCATTGCCACACACAGCCCAGCACGTGGCACCTTTAATCCTATGGTTCTTAAACTGCGGCAAGCATCAGAGTGAACTGGGATCCCCGGGGCAGCAGGGGGGGTTAAATACAGGCTTCTGGATGAGGCCCTAGACTTGGGAACACCTAACAGCTTCCCTGGTTATGATCCTGACAAGATTGTTCCAGGGACCAAACCTTCAAAGAACCTCTAATGTTTTTGTTCCCACATTTTTGTTGATGCATTGTAGTTGTACATAATGATGGGATTTTTTTTGTTACATCTTTATACATGCACAGGATGTAACAATATAATTTGGACAATATCCCCCTCCCAGAAATTTCCCCCTCCGTCACCTACTCCCACCCCCTGGTCCATTTCTTCTACTCATTTCCCATTGATTTTATATATATATTTAACTTTTCCAATTTTTATTGATTGCATGGATTGCAAGGAAATGATTTTGTATCTTAGAGGTGCAAAATGTACCTTTTTTTAAATCCAGTCCTTTTCTCTCCCATCCTTCTTCCCCTCTCCCCTTCTCTTTCCTCTCTTCTACTAGACTTCCTTTAGCTCCTCTATTAATTTGTATTTAAATGGATCTTTATATAATCTTATCCTTCCTTCTCCCTTTCCTTTATTTTACTTTAGCTTCCACATATGAGAGAAAACATTTGACCTTTTGAGTTTCTGCATTTGGCTAATTTCATTTCGCATGATAGTCTCCATTTCCATTCATTTGCCAGCAAATGCCATCATTTCAATTTTTTTTTAAGAGAGGAGAGAGAAAGACAGAATCAATGTTTTTCAGTTTTTCATGTGGCCTTCGTTGCTCCAACACTTTGTTGTGTACATGGTGCTGGGGTTTGAACTCGTGTCCTTGCACATGGCAGCTAAGTGCCGTAACCACAGAGCTACAGAGCCCCCCAAAACTGGTGGACAACAAGCAGTGTTTGCAGAACTCAACTGAGGGCGACAAAGGCAGAGCTGTAGAAGCAACACTGAGTGTCACATCCAGGCAAGCAAGGTTGGAAACAGGGAAACAGTAAAGTGCAGCAGACTAGAAACTGGTTTGGAGATGTTCCCGACACCGATTAGGACAAGCAGTTCAGGCCCAGGTGTGTGAAGGGCACACAGGTAGTGGGCAGCTGCTACCTTTATGAGCTGATGGCTCTATACACCCTAGAGTGGGATGCTGATGGGTGCTGGGTCCGCTAGAACTGAATATCATTTACAACTTGAACATTAGATAAGCAGAGAAATTGGGTCATTTTGTAAAACCTCAAGGAGGTATTATTTTCACCTATGAAAAGAATTAGGCAACTCTATGTATTCTCACTCTTGTACGCTACAAGTATTTATTAGGGACTTCCACATGCTGGGCTCTGCCCTAGGCGCTGGAATAGAGATTAACCTATTTTTATAGAGTTTACATTCTATGGAGTACAAAAAGACCACCAAACTACCTCCACCACCATGCACAGAGAAATAATATTTGAGGTGGTGATCAACTCTATGGAAACAGCAAAGCAGAAAGGGCAGGGAGAAGGATGTAGGAAAGCTGCCCCCGCTTTGGAGAGAGGGAGTGAGAGAGAAAATTTTTATTTTTTTTTCATCTGGTTTTTGTTTTTCCTGACACTTAGTTTTGGGGTTCAAACCCAGGTCCTCATGCATCCCAGGCAAGTCTACCACTGAGACACCTCTCTAGTCCTGGACAGCTTTTTATATGAAGCATGTTAGAAAAACTTCTCTGATAAAGTGACTTTTGACTAGAGACATGGGATCTGATAAGGTCTAGTAGCCACAATAGGTAAAGAACTCTTACAATCCAATAACAAAAGATAAAAGCCCAATTTAAAAATAGACAAAGGAGCTGGGGATGGTAGTACATGCCTGTAATCCCAGTGGCTTGGGAGGCTGAGGCAGCCTTAGCAACTTAGCAAGACCCTAAGCAACCTGGGCCCTAAGCAACTCAAGCAAGCTCCCTGCCTCAGTCTCCTGGATAGCTGGGACTACAGACATCCACCACCAGGCTGACTTTAATGGGAAATATCTATATATGTTTTTTTCTGCACTTTAGTTTTTTTTTTTTTTTCATTCAAAAATGTATCTTGGCCGGAGCTAAATCCAGGCCTGTGTGAAAGGTAGTTGTCCTCATGTATTAGACCCAGCAGGGCATAACAACACATAATCTAGGGCAACCATAGATATGTAAGGGTGGGGAAATGGGGGAGGGGACAGCTGTGGGAGGGGAGAGGGAGGGAGAACAGGGAGGGATCTAGAGAGACCATCAACACTGTAGCATAGTCTTTACCCTCCCCCCGCCCTGAGAATCCAAATAATACTTGTGCAATCACTTAATTCTGGAAAACTCACAGTCTTAGCATTTATATTGTTTGTTGGAGCAAAATATAAAAGAGTCAAGAGACTGGGCTGTGGGTGACGTGGGGGTGATTCTGGTTTAAGAACATATGCATATCATATTGTTACTTTATATGCATTTATGATTGTACAATAACTCAATTCCTTAATAAAAAATAAAAAATGTATCTTGGAGCTCATTTCATATCCTACCCTTTTACTCATGGTTTTTATGGTTTTCCGTTTCGTGGCTGTGTCTCAATTTATTTAACTGCTTGGATTGTTTCCAGCCTCAGGCCACTTAAACAGCACTGCAGGGTTTTTCTTAACCATACTTCTTTACCTGCGTGTGGAAGCATATCCAGACAGATTGTAAGAACTTCTGAGCCAAAGCATATGTACACTGCGTTTAAAAATTCTAAGCACCAGGGCTGGAGTGGTGGCTCGGTGGTTACAGCGCTTGCCTGCCATGCGGAAGTACACTGGTTCAAACCCCAGCACCCATGAACACAGCTAACCGTCAGAGCAACGAACGCCAAGTGAAAAACTCAATAAAAATTGATTCTCTTTCCCTCTCTCTCTCTCTCTCTCTCACTGTCCTTCTTTCTTTAAAAAAAAAAAAAAAATTTAAGCACCAACTGGGCGTGGTGGCACGCGCCTGTAATCCCGGTGACTTTGTACACTGAGGCAGGAGAATTGCATGTTCAAAGCCAGACTCAGCAACTCAGCAAGCCCCTGAGCAACTTAGTGAGATCCTGTCTCAAAATTAAAATAATAATAATAATAAAAAGGACTGGGGATGTGGCTTAATGGTTAAGCACCCCTGAGTTGAATCTTTGGTACCAAAATTTTTTTAAATTTAAAAATTAAAAAGAAAAGAAGGGTTGGGGATTTAGCTCAGTGGCAGAGCGCTTGCATGTGCAAGGCCCTGAGTTCAGTCCTCAGCCCTGAAAAAAAAAAGAAAAGAAAAGAGAGAGAAAAAGAAAAATGAAAAAAGAAGAAGGTGCAGATGGAACATGCAGTTCAATAGTGGGTGTCAGTCGGTGGACTCTCTTCTGAAATTTGTAAAGTGCGTGTGTCACCTATGGAGAACATTATAAGTAATTTAATAAATTGTTTTTTGAAACCAGTGCTGATTGCAGAGTCAGAGCTGGGCTGAAATCCTGCCTCTGCCCTGTTCCAGCCACTCCCTGCAGCTGGTGACCTTGTGCTACTTCCTTTCTCTTGGCCCTGGGTTCCACATCTGTAAGTGGAGATGATATCTCTGCCTGTTCCCCAGAGCTGTCTGTCCATGGGGGAGATAGCATGTGAAGAGCCCAGGGCTGGAATTCCGCAAGTGCTCGGGGTGTTTATGCATGACACTTCTGATAACAACTGTCCGAGATTTTCCACAGCAGCAGCCAGTGCTCCAAGACCTCAGACACCCGCTGGGTGTCCTGCTATCCCACTCACTGCTGACACTGACAACCTGGAGCTAGTGCAGGCCCCGCGGGCTCTGCACTCACTCCACAAGACTGGCCCCCTCTTCAGATGCCCGTTCAAAGTCCTAGGTGGTCACCTGTGCTTCTGACTAACCTGCTGTAACCGAGGATCCCACGAGCCCCTGCTCAGGTTGCCGGAGCAGCTTCCAGAAGAGTACTTAACACCACCCATTTGTCATACTTATTAGTACCAGGGAAGTACTTCCCTTGCTGATACCAGTTTATTATGAAGGATACAGTTCAGGGACAAAGAGACACCCTCCCAGTTTGCCAGTTGTGACGGCTGGGATCTTAAATATCCTCTAAAGGGCTATTTTCTTTTATCTGTTTTTTTGTTGTTGTTGTTTTGTTTTGTACTGGGGACTGAACCCAGGGGTGCTCTACCACCCCCAGCCCTATTTATTTGTTTGTTTATTTGTTATTTTGGAGACAGAGTCTAAGTTGCCCAGACTGGCCTCAAACTTAACAGTCCTCCTGCTTCATTCAGCCTCCTGAGTAGCTGCAATCACAGGTGTGTGCCACCTTGTCCAGCTCAAGGACCCATGTGCTCAAAGACCATGTGGTCACCAGCCTGTGCCACCTTTGAGAAGGGTGGAACATTTAGCAGGTAGATCCTAGTGACAGGAAGTGAAGTCATTGGGTGTGTTTTCATCAGCTTTTTGCATTGTTGTGGCAAAAATACCTGACAAGAACAACTTAGAGGAGGGAAAGTTTATTTGGGGCTCATGGTTTCAGAGGTCTCTGTCCATAGATGGCCAACTCCGGGGCTATGGGCCCCAGGTGAGACAGCACATCATGGTGGAAGGGTCCAGAGGAGGAAACCTGCTCTTATGGCAGGGTCAGGAGAGAGAGCGGGAAAGAAGAAAGGGACACAGGGAAATGCACCCTTCCAGGGCATGCCCCAGTGACCCCCCACCTGCCCACAGTTACCACCCAGTCAGTCCATTCAAACTAGGATGGACTGGTTAGGTTACAGCCCTCATAACCTAATCTTTTCAACTCCAAATATTTCTGCATTAATAGGAGCTTCTGGGGGACACCTTATATCCCAACCATATGGGAGGCCTGCCCTTGAGGCAGATATTGGGCGCCAGCCTCCTCCCCTCTCTCTTTGCTTCAGGCCACCGTGAAGTGAGCAGCTCAGCTCCACCATCTGCTTCCTGATCTGAAGTTCTGCCTCACCACAGCCCTAAAACATGATGGGCCACGTGGTGACAGACTGAAACCATGAGTCAAAACAAATCCGTCCTGGGGCTGGAGTGGTGGCTCAGAGGTTTCGGCGCTTGCCTGGCATGTACGAGGACACAGGTTCAAACCACAGCACCACATACACAACAAAGTGTCGGAGCAACAAAAGCCACATGAAAAACTAAATAAAATGGATTCCCTCTCTATCTGTCCCTTTCTTTCTTAAAACAAAACAAAACAAAACAAAAAAAACCCTTTCCTCCTTATAGTTAAGTTTCTCAGCATTTCGTCATATGAACAGAAAACTGACGGACGCACTAAACTGGAAGTTCTCCACACTCTGTTTCTTAGGGTTTTGATGGAGGCTCCACCACATAGATTAATTAAATCGTTGACCAGTGGTGGTGACTCAATCTCCAGTCCCTCCTTCTCCCCTGAGGCTGGGTCTGGTCGAATGTTCTAGTCCTCTGGTCACCCTTGGCCTTTCTGTTTCCTAGACCTGCAACTGTCTTGTGGCCCTGGTCACCAGTCATGTCATTAGCATCCAAAAGACTTTCTTGTCACTCTGAAGAGTTCAAGGTTTTTAGGAGCTGTGTGCCAGGGGATGAAGGTCATAAAGCAAATATGTACTTCCCCTGTTGACACAGGGGATCCTTAAACTAAGAAAGCCAGATCCTTAAACTAAGAAAGAAAAGAGAGAGAAAAGCACCAGGTAAACCCTGCTCCCCAAATCCAGCATGTTTTTCATTTCAGTGGTGGAAAAATCCTTGAGGTTTTGCATACCAAAGGCCATGCATCAGAGATAGGCAGTCACAGACTCCAAGACT
>PVKS010023518.1:0-32311 GCA_004027875.1 Aplodontia rufa
CCCTGCCTGTGCATCCCATCTAGGGCCTTAACCTTAGTCCCAGTGTCCCTTGCACCAATAGCTTGCTCAGACAAAATTCTAAATCACATAGATCTTCTGAGTGATTTGAAGAAATTGGTTAGGATCCCACTCCTACTTCAAACTTTTTTTTTTATATATTAGATTTTAAAAAAATTTTTATAAAGGAGTTACTGTACAACCATAAATGCATATAATGTAATATGATATGCATTTGTTCTTATACCAGATTATCCCCACATCACCCACACGCCAGCCTCTACAATGTAGCTACATAAATGTATAGATTGTGAATTTTCCAGAATTAAATGATTGCTAGTATCATTTGGATTCTTTGGGGGGGGGGCGCGTAAAGAATATGCTACATTGTTGACTGTCTTCCTAGATCCCCCCCTATCTATACTCCCTCCCTCTCTCCTCCCTACTTACTCCTCCACATATATCTATGGTCCTCTAATTGCTATGTTTTGCCCCTAAAAGCGACATAAATATATATAATGTGAATTTTCCAGAATTAAATGACTGTTAGTATCATTTGGATTCCTGGGGGGGGGGGGGCACATATGCTACATTGTTGACTGTCTTCCTAGATTCCTACCTATACTCTCTCCCTCTCCCTCTCCCCCTACTTCCTTCCCCACAGATATCTACGTTTCCCTTAGATTATGTATTGCTATGCCTTTGCTGCGTCTAATACATTAGTCTGACAACCTTTCACCCAAGCCTGGGTTTTGCTCTAGCCTCCACAAATGAAGGAAAATATTTGACCCTTGAGGCCCTGGCTAACTTCGAGCTACATGATTTCTTCCATCGACATCCATTTACTTTCAAAGGCCCTAATATTATTATTTCTAAAAGCTGAGTGGAGTTCCATCATAACACACAAACACACACACACACATACCCAGATATATATATATATATATACACACACATACACCAGAGCTTTTGGATCCATTCATCCAGTGAGAGACATCTGATCTGGATTGGTTCCATAATTTAGCTATTGTAAATCAAGCTACTATGAACATTTGATTTTGTTGTAACACTGTAATGTGCTGATTCTAGCTCCTCTGGGAAAATACCCAGAAGAGGGATAGCTGGGTTGTACAGTGGTTACATTCTTAATTTTTTGAGGAGTCTCCACAATGCTTTCGAGGGAGACTGTACCAGTCTACAGTTCCACCAACAGTGTGTGCTGGTGTTCCTATACTCTGCACAATCCCTCCAGCATCTGTTAGTTTATATATTCTTCATCTTTGCCAATCTAACCAGAGTGAGGTGAAATCTTAATGTACCTCTGATTTGCACTTCTCTGATAACTAGTGATTTAGAACACTTTCTCATGTATTCACTGGAGTGCTGGACTTCCTCTGATTAGCTCTCTGGCCCATTAATTGTTTCGATTGTTTGTGGTTTTGATGTTAAGTTTTTTGAATTCTTTGTAAATTTTGCATATTAGTCCCCTGTCAGAGAAATAACAGGTCATGATTATCTCCCATTCTGTAGGTTGTCTCTTAACAATTTTGACCCATTCCTTGAATGAGCAAAAGCTTTCTGGTTTAATGGCATTCTACTTGATTCTTGACTTTAATTCTTTCACTTTGGAAGACCTGTTGAAGAAGTCTGTCTACTCCCAAATGCTGGAGTTTTGGTCCTACTTTTCCTTGTAGCAGTTGTATGGTAGCTGGTTTAATTTATAATTCCTTGAAACATTTTGATTCGATTTTTGTGCAAGGTGAGAGATAAGGATCTAATTTCAACTTCCTGCAAATGCCTGTTCAGACTGTCCAGCATTTGTTGAATAGTCTCTCCTCCATGTAATATTTTGACCCCCTTTGTTAAAGATCAGATATTTAAAATTTTGAGGGTTTCTCTCAAAGTCTTCTATTCTATTCCATTGGTCTTTACTCCTATTTTGATAACAGTACCATGCTGTTTTTGTTACAAAAGCTCTATAGTATAATTTTAGATCTGGTATTACAAATCCACTTGTTTCATTTTTCTTCCTTAGTAATGTTTTGGCTATTCTGGGTTTCTTCTTCCAAATGAATTTGAAAATTGCTTTTTTAATATCTGTAAAGAATGATATTGGTATCTTTATGGGGTTTGCACTGAATCTGTATAGTATTTTTGGTAGAATGGCCATTTTAATTATATTAATTCTGCCTAACCAAGATCATGGACCATCTTTTCATATTCTCAGGTCATCTTTAATTTCTTTCTTGAATGTTCGATAGTTTTCATCATAGAGGTCTTTTACTTCCCTAATTAGAATAATTTCCAAGTATTTTACCTCTTTTGAGGTACATGGAACCAACTGTGAATGGGACCGACTTCCTGATTTCTTCTTCTGCCCTATTGTTGTTAGTGTATAGGAAAGCTATTAGTTTATGTGTTGATATTATAGCCTGCCACTTTGTTAAATCTGTTTATAAACTCAAGCAGTTTTCTAGTGGAGTTTTACCGGCATTCCAGATATAGGATCATGTCATCAGCAAAAAGGGATAGTTTGACTTCCTCTCTTCCTATTCTTATTGCTTTAGTTTCTTTCTCTTGCCTGATTGCTTTGGCTAGGGTCTTGAAAACTATATGAATAAAAGTGGTGAGAGCAGACAGCCTTATCTTGTTCCTGAGTTTAGTAGAAATGCTGTCAGCTCATCTCTGTTCAGTATTATACTAACTGAGGATTTGGCATCTAAGGCCTTTCCTTAGTTAAGTTCCTCTGCTAAATATCTCTAGAGTTTTGAGCATAATTGGGTACTTGATTTTACTGAAGGCTTTCACTGCAACTATTGAGATGATCATATGGTTTTTGTTCTTAATTCTGTTTAAGTGGTGAATTGCATTTATTGATTTGCATATGGTGAATCAACCTTGGATAAATGAAAGGAAGCCACTTGATCGTGGTGAATTATCTTCTTGATGTGTTTTTGAAGAGGTTTGCTAGAACCTTATTAAGGATGTTCATGTTCATCATGATTATTTGTGTGTAATTTTCTTTTTTTAATGTATCTTTGTTGGGTTTTGATATCAAAGTTATGGTTGCCTCATAAAAAGTGTTTGGGAGAGTTCCCTCCTTTCCAATTTCTTGGAATAGCTTAATAAGGAGATGTGTTGCTCCTCCTCATAGGTTTGTGGTAAAACTCAGCAGGGTATCCATCAGGTAGGTACTAGGCTTTTCTTCTTTCAAAGGCTTTTAATTGCTATGTGGATTTCAGTGCCTGTTACTGGGCTGTTTAGTATTTTAATATTGTCCTACATCATTCTGGGGATGTTGTATACGTCTAGAAATTTGTCCATGTCTTCCAGATTATCTACTTTAGAGGAGGATAGGTTTTCAAAATATCTTCTTATAATCTGTTGGACTTCTATGGGGTCAGTGGTGATCACTCCCTTTTTATTGGTGTTTTTGTTGATTTGCTTCATATCCCTCCTTCTTTTAGTGAGATTTTCTAGGGGTTTGTCAATTTTATTTTTTTGAAGAACCAGCTCTTTGTTTTGTTGATACTTTTTATTGGGTTTTTTGTTGTTCTTGTTCTCAATTTCATTGATTTCAACTTTGATCTTGATTATTTCCTGTGTTCTGCTGGCTTCGGGATTAGATTGTTCTTCCTTTTGTAGGGATTTTGGGTGGAACATAAGCTTATTTCTTCAGGATCTCTCCCGATTTTTCATGTAAGCACTAAAGATGCTTTCATGCTGCTGTCCCAGAGGTTTTTATATGTTGCGTCTTCATTCTCTTCCAAGAATTTCTTGATGTCTGCTCTCACGTCTTCTTAGATCCATTTTTCATTTAATAGAGTATTATTCAATCTCCATGTATATGTGTGTTTTCTGTTATAATTTTTGCTGTTAATTACTAGTGTCATGGCAACATGGTCTGATAGGATACATGGAATAATTTCTACTTTTTTATATTTATTGAGATTTCCTTTGTAAACTAGAATATGATTTATTTTGGAGAAGGATTCCATGTGCTGCTGAGAAGAAGATATACTTAGCCAATTTGGGGTGGACTATTCTATAGATGTCTGTTAAGTCCATTTGATTTATGGTGTTATTTAGGCTGGAGATCTTTTTATTTTTTTATTTTTATTTATTTATTTATTTATTTGTTTATTTATTTTTGCCTTGACGATCTATGTGTTGGTGATAGAGCAGTATTAAAGTCTCCCAGTATTACTGTGTTGAGGTTCACAAATGGTTTCATGTCATGGAGTAATTTATCCACATAGTTGGGAGCGCTGATATTTGGAGAGTATATATTTACTATGGTTATATCTTTCTGTTGAATTTTTTCCTTTACTAGAATGTAGTGGCCTTCTTTACCTCTCCTGATTATAGTTTATGTTTGAAATCTACTTTGTCAGATATAAGTATTGCTATACCAATTTGCTTCCTGGGATGTATGCCTGGTAGATTTTTTTCCAACCTTTTACCCTGAATCTGTGGATATCATTGGCTGTAAGGTGGGTCTCCTGTAAGCAGCATGTTGTTGGATTTTGTTTTTTTGATTCATGCACTGAGACCATTCACATTCAGTGTTAGGATAGTTGTATGGTTGTGGTTCACAGTCATCGTGTTTTATTAATAAGTTCTGTGCTGTCTTGGCTCTCTACTGATAGCATTAACCTTTATTGAATCTCTTCTGTGGGTTTTGAGGATTGTTTGCTTGTTCTTCTATCTGGAGTTTATCTTTGAGGATTCTTTGTAATGCTGGTTTTCTGTTCATGAATGCTGCAAGTTTGCTCTTATCACGAAAAGTTGTTATTTCCCCATCAAATCTGAAGCAGAGTTTTTTTTTATTGAGAAATTTATTTGTTGAACAATCATATAAATTTTTAACGAAATAATATCCTATGAATATAGATTCTGAAGATTAGATTTACCCCCAAGAGTGAAGCAGAGTTTTTGATGAGGATCACATTCTTCCAGGACTTACTTCTAAGGTCTGAGTTTAAAAGTTAGAGGTGATCATTATTGGTTTGCTTCTGAATATGATTTGGCATTTCTCTCTTACAGCTTTTAGTATTCTTTCCTTGATTCCCTGTAATATATTTTGAATATGATTTGTCTCAGTGAGCTTCTCATTTGATTAGGCCTACTGGGTGTCCTAGAAGCTTTCTGGATAAGCATATTTGACTCTATTTTCATATGGAAAAAATTTTAACTATTTCACTGAGAATATTCCTCGTACCATTCATTTGCATTTTGATTCTTTCTGTATCCCAATTACTCTTAGACTGTTTCTTCTAATTTCATCCCAGACATTTTGAAAATTCTGCTCATGTACTGTATTTTTTCTTTTTTGTCATCCATGTACTCAAGCTTATTCAGTCTATTGTCATTTTCAGTTCTTTCTTCAAGAGTTGAGTTTCAGTTTTCTATAGAAGTTAGTCTATTATTAAATTCTTCCATCATTCCTCTGATGAGATTGATGGCAGATTGTAGCTCCATTACTTCCTTTTTCAGTATGTCTATTTCTTTGATAACAGAGTTTTTCATCTCTTGAGTTTTCTCAGTCCCTTCATTAAATCTTCTTTTAGTTCATTGATTTTCATCCTGCTCCTTGTCCATGGGCTCCTTGGTAGGGGAGTTGTGGATTTAAGATGAATCTCTTCTAGTTTGATTGTTCATCTTTGAAAAGCTTTTTCTGGAAGCCTTAAATTGGGATTCCCTGTGTGGTAGCAAGACATGTCTCTGGTGCTTCCTCCTTACAGGTCAAAGGGTTGGGTCAGATACTACCTCTCTGATGAACACCTTCTTCCAGAAAGCTACTTCTGCCTGGAGCCTCGCTTTGTTGCACCTTTTGGATCTGGTTCCAAGACTCAGATTTGGATCCTGGTGGAGTTGATGGGCAGTTGATGGAGTTGATGTTGTTAAAGCTAAGCAACAGGGATATGTCACTGGGTCCTACATTCCCAGAGGTGTGGGGTGGGCTGGATCGGACCAGCCTATGTGCCACACTGGGACCTGGAATCCTTGGTGGTGGGACAGGCCCAATATACCTGGACTTGGCAGTTGTGCATGATGGCTGGGTGGTATCTGGGTATAGGAACCTTGGGGATGTTTGGCACACCTGTCTGGGCACACGTGGATGTGGGGCTGGGTGCAGGCATGGGCTTCTTCTCACTCCTTAAATTGAAGTTGTTTCTTGTTCAGAGATCTCTTTCTGGTTGTTCCTCTTTGGGACTCTGCTGGTGGATTGGGAGTTTTATCCCATCCCTTACTTGGTTTGGGGTATTATCCGGAAAGTTGAGTTCAGAAGCCAAATCCCTAACCTGTGAACTGTTAGTGTCCCTTAAGATTTCTAGCTCCTCATAAGCTAATAGGAGATCATCAATATGAACAACCAATGCATACAATAAACGGTATTAAATTGGTTATTTAGTAACAACTATATCTATTACAATGTTAAATTCCACCTATGAAACAAATGGTAGTGTTAGCCATTACTTTCAGTGACAACAGTATTTCAACCATCACCTATGTCAGGCTTCAAAGCATAAAACAGTTACTGAGCTTGGTATTCACCGTGGTTATGGTTACACAGCACTAATGATGGGGGGTCGAACTGTATAAACTAATTAGATCTAAAAGATGATAAGCTTATAGATGCCTGAGAGAAAAGGGAATTTAAGAGGAAGTTAGAGAGGAGGCTGTAATACAGGAGCATGAAAAGAGAAAAAGTAAAGGAGGTAAAGGATTTGCTGGGAGGAAGAAAAAACAAGGGGGGCGTATAAGAGACAGAGGTACCATAATACAGGAAGAGGGAAAGAGATATTAATAGAATTTGGGTGATACCATAAGAATGGGTAGACGCAAGTAGAACAAAACTTTGCAACTGTGGCACAATACAAATCATGTACTAAATGTACTGATCAAAATCCCAACCCTCAGCAGACAGGACAAGAATAAGCATTTACACTGAACAAAATGCTCAGGAATTAAGGGAGTATAGAAAGAAGAACGAAAAGGGAAAAAAGAGAAAAGAGGAAAAAAAACTGAAAACAACAACAAAAACAGAACAATCTAAAAAATGAAAACAAACCAAAACAAAAAACGTGCTACTATGTTTATAGTTCCATGAACCAATCAACTTCTCCAGATGGCACACAAATGTATGTCAAAAACAG
Organism: Aplodontia rufa; assembly: GCA_004027875.1. Taxonomy (NCBI): domain Eukaryota; kingdom Metazoa; phylum Chordata; class Mammalia; order Rodentia; family Aplodontiidae; genus Aplodontia; species Aplodontia rufa. Next base: position 7,158 of record PVKS010023518.1, read on the forward strand.
AAAAAAAATGATTTTTTAATAAAAAATTGGAACTAAAGTTGAGTCTCTACACACTGGGAACAGATGTTCATTGTCTACCTGAGTTTTGTTAGCAGGGTCTCTCAGTCTGTAACTATGTGATCTCAAGTACAGGACTGGGTTTCTAGCTCAGTCTCCTGGGCTTTTCCGGGTGGAGACTGTCCTAAAGAGATCACAGGTTAACAAATGCCCTGAGGGCTGGCCTTTGCCAGACTCCCTGGGATCTGAAACTCTGGAGACTTCCTAGATTTTAGATGCAGGGGGTTGACTACAGATCTATGCTCCCTCTGCTGGTTACACAAACAGTTCCTCCAGGTTTTCTGTGCTGAGACTGTGGTCTCTTGAATGTTCCTGTCCCATCTCAGCTTATCAGATGTGCCTTCTGGCTGGGGGTGGGGGTGCAAAGGGCTGAATAAGGTTCCCCTGCACTCCACTAACCTAAATCCCCCTGAGCTAAGTATAGACTGGGCCTTTTACATGCCACCTCTCTGAGTTCAGCCTCTGAACCTTGGCTGGCTCCTGGCAGAATTGTGGAGTAGCCTGCTCTGAACTGCTGACTCCCTCCCACTGAACAGTCTGTTCAAAATGACTCCTGATTCTTACATGCAGGCAGCTGAGAGACACTGTTCTTCCCTTTCTCAGTGGAGGTGCAGTAAAGGTGTTTCCAGTGGGGCCCAATGCACAGCTCCTTATAAAACTTGGCTTCTCTGCAGCAGACAGGTTCACACATTATGGTTCACTTCCTCCCCTACTCCCTTGCTGACTGAGGGCAATGGTGGTCGCAGCTGTTGTGACCCAGCTGGGACAGATAAAATCCCTCTTTTCCACTTGCTGCACCCAAATCTCTGATCCTCCAAAAATCTCCCCTAACCAGCACTGTGCTCCAGTGATGATTTTCCCCTAAATGCCCCTCGCAGCAATGGAGCTGTCCTGGAGTTTTTTCAACAGGTCATGGCGCCAAACGAGAAACAGCCTTCCTACATCTCACCATCTGCCTTGGTGGACAGACATTAGCCTTGACTCAGATAGTCTTTGACTTGGTTTAGACCTTTGACTCCCAGAATCACATTCTCTTGGATAGGAACCCCAAATTTTAGTCAGAATACAACATTCTTCATATTTCTCCAAGAGTACTTCTTCCTGAGACCAGAAATTTTGGCACCTCGAGCCTGAGTATGGTATTACCTTTTTTTTTGTGGCAGTACTGTTGATCAAACCAAGGGCCTCATTCATGCTCAGCAGCCATCACTGAGCTATATCCCTAGCCCTTACTGTATTGTTTTTTATCATATGACCCCTAGTTTCTTCTGAATCTCCTTCCCTTTATGCTTCTCCCTCAACATCCAAATATACATGTCCATGTACACACACAGTACTAACAGACTCAAGACCATGCTTCCTAGACATTCTGTAGAGGTTCTGTACTTGAAAGGTCCTGATAAATAAGCAGTGAAATAGTGAGTAACTGTGCACCCTGGTTACCTGAGAGAGACACAGTCAGTTGTCTGACAAGCAGCCCTTCATGAGAGAGTTATGGTTGTGGCTCTACGGCCTACTCTCCTCTCTTCTCAGGACTACTCATTCATGGTATCAGCTGCTGTCTCTTTATTGTCAGAACAACTTAATGTGTAAGCCAGTGACATGGCACTGATCTGGATGTACTGACTCAACACTATTGCTAGCTTTCAAGATGTGTCTCTCTCTGTTTCACACCAGGGTTGCAATAAAGAAGGCTATCACGGGCTGGAGCAGCAGTGGCTCAGCAGTTCCAGTGCTTGCCTGGCATGTGCAAGGATACAGGTTTGAACTCCAGCACCACGTACACAACAGAGTGTTGAAGCAACTAGAGCCACGTGAAAAACTAAATAAAACTGATTCTCTCTTTCTCTCTCTCACTGTCGTCTCTAAAAAAAAAAAAGAAAGAAAAAGAAAGAAAGAAAAGAAAGCCATCACAACACAAACTTCTAAAGTACCTTTTTTTTTTTCTTTCTTTCTGAATGAGTAGGAAAAAAAACTGAGTGATTTGCACTGTAGGAATGTGAAAACAGTCCCCAGAGATACCCAGGGCCTTATTGAAATGTAGGCCTTACTTTTTCTGGGTCTTCTTTGCTACAAAGGGTCACAATGGTAAAGCTCATGGAGTATGACGTGGTATAGAAAGGGGTTTGAAGACTGAATCTGCTAACTCTATTTCTGAAGCTCAGAAAGGTGAATGTTTTTCCGTTTGTAAAATGGGGTAATATCTTTGTCATAAATATTTTTCTGAACTTTACATAAAACAATACATGCAAAGAACTACGTGTACTCTTCCAGGCACAGAGGACCATCAGCAGAATGTTTCTGCTGAGAGACAACAGTTATTGCGGCTTTGGTATGGTAGTAACAGAGCTCTCACAAACAGTCTCTAAATAAGCTTCCCTCAAGAGCCTAGACACTTGGGAGTTCAGATTCTAATTTCCTATGGAAACACAGGATGAAACTACCTTATGCATCCTAGACATTGAGGAGTAAGGATATCCATATAGAGGCTCCTTGCCTCAGTTCCAGTACCTGGCCACAGGCTGTCAGGAAACAGTGGCCACCTTTCTATTTCAGTTAATAAGATCTCACTGGGTATCATCTCAGATATAATCTACCTCAATGAAACAGAAGTAAAGCATAAAAAGCACAGGAATGATGAATTCTACTCCTCAACACCTACATATAGTCAGTCTACAGGCATGTAGCTCCTCAACCTCATAACCTGCCTCACCATGTCTTTTTTTTTTTTTCCTCCTCTGTGCAGACTAGAACCCTAATCCTCTCCCTTGGGGAGCTAATAACCTGCTTATCCAACAACCCCAGTGCTCATGAACTAGAGGTGCTAAAATACTTTTCAGGTCCACAAATGCTATGATACTAAATGATCTTTTACCAATTCTTCTCTCTTCAAAAGCTTCTAGTTAAGAAACTGTGAGAAAAGCTCAGCAGTACAGTGTCCACCTAGAGTGGGTGAGATTCTGGTTTCAATCCCCAGCATCACAAAATGTTCGCATTTTCAGGTTACTCATTAATAAAAACATAGTTATGATTAATCCTACTTTATAGATGAAATTGAAGGCTCAGACACATTAAGTGAAACAATAAGTGCTAGTATATGGACTCATATCATCTGACTCAAATGTTTGTGCTCCTTCACAAGAAGAGGGAAGGGAGAAAGAGGGGAAGATGTCATATGTGAAAATTTTTTGGCCTAGAAGTCTAAACAAACTCTACATTGGTGTAATATTCCCAATCTATCTTCTATGGGTAAAAAGTTAATAATTCCCTACAACTACTAATATTCTATATGAAAATCATAGAAAGGCAACCTAATAGTATCATAAATCCTATGACCTTGACCAAGTCACTTACCTCTTAAATCTTTATTTCTTCATCTACAAAATGAGGACTGTAATGTCTAACTAATTGGACTGAGTTAGGAATTAAGGAGATATTATTGTAGTCTGTATTTTGCCTCCTAGAGAAATAAGTAAAATCCATACAAGAGAGGGATAACAACTGATCCCTGGACTGAATGGAATTTCTCCTGCAGTTGAAGAGAACTGATGAATTTTGCCCTTTAGCTAAATTCATACTCCCTCAGAGAAGAGGCACTGTTCTCAATTTGTATTTATATATATATATATGTAAATTATATATTTTATATTACATATTTATGTAAAATATGTAGATTATATATTATATATTTATATAATTGCATAAAATATGTATTATAAACATACTTTATATTAGTTACAAAATATATTATACGCATACATAAATATGTATATGTACACAAATACACACATGCATCTACATATAAACCTGCAATAGACTGAGAACTGCATTTTGTAGACAGCCTTAAGGTATCAAAGAAAACACCTTTTTTTTTACTGTGCAAACCTGAGTTTTATTTCCTAACTAAATGAGAGGCTGAACCAACAGTAAAAGGGGAGGGAGGGACACAGAAGCAGGCCTTTAAATAAAATTCTAGCTGGTTTTATCACTATTATCACAGTAAAGTTTTATATCTAGGTACCCGGGCTCCTAAATTAAATGTCAAATACAATCCTGTACTGAAAATGAGAAGTGTAGTTGTTATGGGGGAGTCCTGACAGCTCCACTCCCCTCTCCACGTTAGCTGCATAATCAGCCCTTCAAGCTTTTGGCACAGTATATTATCAAGCCTCCTGTCAGTGCAGAGAGGAGCTTGGAGCAGGGGGAGAAGAACATCACAATGTATTAATTCTATTAAGCCATTTAAAAGTTTAATCCCTTTGCTTTCAAACAATGGTTCAGCATGCCAAGCAACTCAAAAAGCATATCCACCTTAGTTTTAAGATGCCTATAGTCAATGTGAGTAATGGTTCAATAAGGAGGTTGGGGCCCCCAGAAAAAAGAACAATTAAAAGGTAAAGTTGCAGGGGAAAGTAAAAGAGGGGAGGTAAGAAGGGAACACAGACTCTCAGTATTATTTAAAGTGAGATGTATCTCCTAATATATCACCCCCTGAAAATGTATGATTCAGTGGCTTTTAGTACCTTCACAGATTTGTACAACCATCACAATTTTACAACATTTCATCATCTCAAAAAGAAATATTGAGCCTTTCAGTAGTCACCTACTCCATTACCCTCAACCCTAACCACTGAGTCTACTTTTACCTTCATAAATTTTCCTATTCCAGACATTTCATGAGTGGAATCATATAATGTTTGATCTTTATTAAATAGTTTCTTTCACTTATTTATGGGATTCGGGACATAACCCAAAATGTGGCCATAGCAGACCAGCACATGCCACCACAAAATAGGCCAATAGTTCCCAAAAAACTAGTGCTTGGACTAATCAAGCTTTGAGGTGCTTTAGGCATTTCTGAGGGGAGTGAGGGACAGAAAGTACTCATTCCTCCAGGATCGGTGCTTCTATGTAAAATCACTATGCCAAGAAATGTCAGGACATAAAGCCTGAGAGGTTCTTCCCTTCTTAAACAGGACAACTTAAATAGGCATGGTAGAATGCTATGGGAAAAGAGACCAAGCAGACTGAAGGAAAACTAAAGGGTTCTCTTGGAAGACACTAATTTATTTCTGGGAAAATTTTGTTATAGAAATTATATACTTAAGTGTCCTATTTTTTACCCTCCTTCCTGACCCGACAGTCATTCTGCGATTATATATATATATATATACCCTTCTTCAAGCTGGCTCCAAGTATAAACAGTATTTGCATGTGATAGACAAAGAAGGGTCTTGAAGGTAAGAGGGTGGTATGTGTATACACACATTCCCAAGATCAAGTCAGGTCCTTATAAATATCCTTTAGCTTATGGTGCACCATAGAAGAACTCTGAGGCTTCCACAAATTCCTCTCATTCCTTTCACTCAATCATTTCACCTCTGGGAAGCTGGTCATCAGAAGCATTACACACATTCACGAAGCCAGAGAACTTTACCTATATCATCTCTCCCTCTTCACTGCCCTGCTGATTATAAGCACATGGCTGTGGCAAAAACAGAAAATATAGTCCTCCCTTCTCAGCACAGCTGCTGTCCCAGAAACCAGAGATACTTGTAAGAAAAGCTTTCAGTAAACTTTAAAAATTAATTAGTTTGGGGCTGGAGCAGTGGCTCAGTGGTAAAGTGCCTACCTGGCATGCACAAGGACCCAAGTTCAAACCCCAGCACCATATACACAACTAAATGTGGAAAAACAAAAACCATCTGAAAAAAATGAAATAAAATCGATTCTCTCTCTCACTCATTCTTTTTCTCCTAAAAAAAAAAATAATAATAATAATTACCTCATCTTCCCTAAAGAAAAAAAGTACTTATACCATGGACCCTCCTACTGAGTTAGGAGAGTTGATAAGGTTACTCCAATTTTTCTCTATCAAAATATTCACTACCCCCAGAACCCTAACTACACCAGAAGTCGAAAGATAGTATTAATGTGCCAATACTTTCAATATTGTATGAAAAGAGAATTATTTTGCAGATTGGTGGCCACAACTACCTTCTAAAGAGTCTGTCACTGTCTTTGTCTCGTATAGTGTTTCTGCTTAGAAAACAACGCACAGTAAAAAAGAGATGAAACCTAGTCCTTGGTTTGTGGCATAACATAAAAGAAAGAGTCCAAGCACTGGAGTCAGAATTTGAATCCTATCTCTACATCATACCAAATTTGGGTATGACTCCACTTCTCTAAGCCTCAGTGTCCTTAGCAAAAAAGTAGGGATAATAAGCTATTTTACAGGGTTGCTGAATTCACCAAAAGTATATAAGGGCAAGGGGAATGAAGAATTACATTTAAAGGGTACAGAGTTTCAGTTTGGGATAGTGAAAAGATACTGGAGAGGTATGATGGTGATGGCTGCATAACAATGTAAGTACAATGTAACTGTACTTAATGCCACAAACCGTACACTTAAAATGATTAAAATTTTACTACGTATATTTTACAATAATTATGGAAGGTCCTTCACATATTCTCAGTAGGTACTCAGGAAATGCTAGCCCCATTCCCTTTATAAGGAATTTGGAGGGTGGAGAGAAAAAGACGTGCAAAGTAAAATAAAACTATGATCCTTTCCCTGCTTAACTGTGACAGGCTTTGACTGGCAGGCAAAGGCCAGTTGGTCCCAATACCAGGTAGTGTCACATGAAGTATCTCAGCAGGAAGGAAGAAGGTGTCTGTGTTAGCCATAATCTGTGAAGCATGTTCAATTCCCAGCCCTCCCCCACCTCGATACAGTAACTCCCAGAATATCAACCCTCCAGCCCCCAACATCTTGCAAAACAAAACTGAGACATTTAAGCTTCCCAGACTAGACTCTGTCATGAGAACAAAAGCATGCTCAATGGCAGCTGGTTCTTTTAAGTGGGAAAGAGATAAAACTTTAGCACTGAACACCAACTGGATGGGTCTAGATCTTGTTGCAGTCCCAAGCATTATGCTGATCAGTATCTCAGATGCCTTCAGCTGGATTTAATGAACACAGAGGACAGATGTCTCAAAGTCTTAGTAAAGAAAGATTAAAAATCCACTTCTCTGCAGTTTAGGGAAAACAATGAATGATTATTCATTGTAAGTCATAAAATAAGGGGAAAATAGATGACGTATCTCCTGGCATATCAGAACACTAGTTTTGATGGGCAGGCTTAATTAGATCTTAATGTAATGTTCAAAGAGGTGATTATTAACACCCCTCGAACTTAGCTCAAGGGGAACAAAATGCCTAGGGTATCAACACTCAATCAATTTCAATACTTACTTTAGGATCTGAGCTCTTGAACTTTAACCTTTCCACCAACTCTATCATGGCAGCCTTCAGTCCACCTGAGTCTTTGCTCTAGAAGAAAGAAAAGTCAAAGGTCACCAGACAGCATTTTGTTGTTCTCTTAAACACAAACAGAATTTCAGAGGACAATGAAACGGAAAGCAATTTTTTCTCCTCATGCAAGAGAACTGAGCAACTAAGAGAACTGCACTGCTCCTCTTCCCATTCTCTACAGATAAAAGAGGGTCAAGACATAAATTGCCCAGTGACCTGAAAGAACTACTGGAATGAAAATTAAATACAATTTGTACAGGCTGACTTACTGATTCATTTCAGACTCAACTGTGCTGGTGTTCACTGAGGGCCAAGGCCCTGCAAAAGAAATTTCCATCTTATGGCCTACTGATTTTTATTTTAAACTTTTATGTATCAGAGACATAACTATGTAATATTAAATATTCTTTCAAAAAAAAAGAAAGAAAGAGGGGACAGCGAGAGAGAGGGAAAGAGAGAAGTCATTTTCATTCAGTTTTCATGTGACTTTCATTCCTCAGACACTTCATTGTGTATGTGGTGCTGGGGTTCAAACTCTACCTGCGCGCGCTAGGCAAGCTCCGTAACTGCCAACCCACTGCTCCGTCCCTTAAATATTCTTATAAAAATAAAAGTGAAGGAAACCACCCAAGATTTAACTAAAAACAGAACTACATTGTGCTGGTAAAGAGCACACGGTTTTTGAGTCAAATGGTTTCAAATTTAAGGTATCATTGATTAACCTAAGGGAAATTAATGAATTTCTCAAAATCTTCTCCCTCTTCTTAAAAAAACTAGGATAATAAATAGGCTATTATGAGGATTCACCAAAATAGTGTTTGCAGAGAGGCATTAGCACAGTATGAAGCACATACTAATTGTTTCACATGTCACCTGTTGCTATTATTATTACAGTATAATGATTTAGAGTAGCACATACCAACAGAAATGTAATAAAAGCCCCCAGAGATACAACTGTATGTAATTTTAGGTTTTTAAGTGACTACAATAAAAAAGTGTAATTAATTTTAATATATTTTACATGATTCAGTATGTCTAAAATATTATCATTTACAACATGTAATTTCAATATGAGACTTTATGTATTTTTTTTGCACTAAATCTTTGAAATCTAGTGTTTTTTTCACACAGCCCAAATGAATTGGACTAGCCACATTTCAAGTATTCCAAAGCCATACATGGTTAGTGACTATTGTGTTCGGCCCATATTTAGAGCACAGAAAGTAGAGACCCACTGCCTGGATTCAAATCCCAACTCCAACACTAGCTGTGTGACCTTAGGCACTGCTTAGTCTCCTTGTCTCTATTATCTATCTGTAAAATGGAGCTAGCTATTATAGTATCTATTTCATAGGACTGTAGTAAGAGTAGATGAGTTAATATATGTCAAGGTTCATAGAAAAGGGCCTGGCACAAGGTAAACACAACAGGAGTATGAGACAGTCTTATTATTATTGTCTACTTCCCTCCTGATATTTTAAGTTCTTTAATGGTAAGAACTATATATCTGGGGGCTGAAACGGTGGCTCAGCAGTTGCAGCACTTGCCTGACATGCGCAAATCCATGGGTCCTAACCGCAGCACCACATACACAACAAAGTGTCAGAGCAGCAAAGGCAACATGGAAAACTAAGTAGAACTGATCCTCTCTTTCTTTCTCTCTCTCTCTCTGTCCCTCTCTTAAAAAGAACTATATATCTGTATTTCTTCTGCCCCGCATGAAGAAGGGATTATACAAAGTCTGCTGAACAAAGGAATGAACATATACTTAAAACATGAATGTACTAATAATACATTACATGTGTGTGCTACAATATAAATTTGTTAAAACTAGCTTATTTTCTTATCTCAACAATTCATTTGCACAGGATATAACCACTCATTTTACCAGATGAAGTGGAAACATAACGAAGTAAAATGAGTCAGGTGTGGTGCACAGCTGTAATCCCAGCTACTAGGGAGGCTGAAGCAGGCCAATTCAAGCTTGTCAAGTTAGCAAGACCCTGTCTTAAAAGAAAAAAAATAGAAGGGCTAAAGATGTAGTTCTGTGATAAAGCACCTCTGAGTTTCCCCCTACCACCAGGGGGGTAAACAGCAGGGGGATGCACTGAAGATGTAGCTCAGAGCTAGAGCACTTCACTAGCTTGTGCAAGGCCCTAGGTTTGATCCCTGGTACCACCACCAAAATAAAACAAAACAAAACAAAACAAAATTACTATCATTTTAATGGGGAAGGAATAATGAAAGAAGTACAAGAATAAACAAACACTATAAATATCTTCGTCAAAATTAGCCTTAAGATTGTTTCTAAATTTATAGAACCAATTTCAAACACTCCAAAACAGGAAATACTTTATAAACCTCCATTATAAGGTTTAAAATAGACTAAAGGTGAATTTTTTTCCCAAATCTACTTTCTCTCCCAAGTCTACATATATATATATGAAAGCAAAAGTCCAATATAGCATGACTATCACCAACATCTGCTTTAGATGTGCTTTCTGAACACAGATCACCTTTCCATTTTAGCTACAGTTCTAAATTTTAATGATTTCTACTTTTTAAAATGATTGTTCATAACTCCCCTAATTTCTACAATCATTTAAAAGTCTTTAATCTCTGTGGTTTCACAGCAAGGTGGTTGGTAAAAGGAATCTGAGGTCATATGCAGGGAGTAAGATGTGAAGTACCTAAAAAAGGGTTAAGTTTGCCAGACACAATCCTGCTTTTACGAGATGCTCAGACAATAAAGACTGTCTGGTGATATCATTGCTCTACTCTGCTTCTTATTGGCTGAACAAGCAGGTCATTTGTCCCTGGAAAGCTCATTTCTTCACACCATCCCAGCCGCCAGCACCCATTTTAAGCTCAGTGGCAATAGCCTAATGTGTTATGTCTTTCCCCCGGCTCTAGAAAACAGAAAGGAATGCAACACACTGGGCCTTGAAACCTTCAGCAAAGAAACAGAACTACGGAAGGAACACCTACAAAGCAGACAGCCTGTTTGCAGGCAGACAAGTCTTGTATGGAAAGATAAGGTAGCCCTTCACCTTTTCTCATAAAAACGCAGTGTGTCAGCAGAATCCTTCCTCCTTCTCACAAAACATGCAGCTTGCCTACCCAGGGGAAAGACAGACAGCGGCACCTGAAGAGAGCCTCCCATCAAGAAATTCACCCATTTGCCTCCCCAGCTGACTCTCTCAGAATTATTCTCAAAGATTAATTGGGCTTTATGTTGAGACTGCTATACTCTGCTTCTAAATGAGTGGTGAAGAAAGCCATCCCCAATGGCTTAAAAAAAAAAAAAAAAAAAAACATTAAAAGAAAGCAGCTGGTCAAAGTCGAAAGACTCTTCAGGGCAGACCTGAACCGACAGCTGCAGAACCGGTTCAAGAGTCTAAATGGAGGACTCTGAACCAAATTCACCCCACCCCCAACTCCTGCTTTCTCCCACACTCCACTCCCTTCCTGGACCCCAAGGGGTCTTGTTTAAGCTAGTGTCCAAGCTCTGAGAACATACCTCTCAGATTGTCCCTTTAGCCACACCTGAAACCCAGGGGTATATATACATCAAGGTGGGGTTCAATGGCTTTGGTCCATCTATAGGCAGATGAATTTAGGAGGAAGCCCTAAAGGTCCTAGACATTTATCAGTTAGTTCTTGGATTCCAGGTACTTGACAGTCTCGAGGGGGACAGGCATGGTCAAAGGAGAGAACTTCAAAATCATGGAACACACAGCATGAGGTTGTCAGTGTCTAATGGTGGCATCTGAGTACGAGTATCCATCAATCACAGGGTGGTATCATGTTTCAGTTACATGCTTATTTGCTGAAGACAGTCTTTAATCAAAAGATAACCAGAAGGGGCTGGAGAGGTGGCTCAGTAGTAGAGCGCTTGCCTGGCAGGCACGAGGACCCAAGTTCAAACCCCAGCACCACGTCCACAACTAAGTATGTGTGTGTGGGGGGGGAACCCCCAGGTGAAAAAAAATAAAATTGACTCAAAAAAAAGGTAACTAGAACAGGAGATTATACCCTCATATATATCCTAATTTGTGGAACAGAAGGCCTGCCTCTGAAATCTGTGCTCTGAGACGTGGACTGGGACAGTCATTCAGAGAAGGCTAATTCTAACCATTAGATACCTAGTTACATAAATGATCAGGTTCTACTACTATGCTAATCTTGAGGCAAGCACCATGACTGGAGAAGTGGGACTATCCTGAAATCTACACGCACCTCCATCCCACCAATGCATTCCAAGAACGCAGGATGAGAATGTGAACATACCTTGTTTACATACTTTCCTGCCAGAAAAAAGCACAGGAGACAAATACCATGCTTTGACACTCACCCCTGAGGATTTAGTCAATGTGTATAAGTGTAAAATGTTTCACAACAGCCAAAGCTAAAGATGAGTCTTAATAAACCAAAAAGGACAAAAAGCCTTACAACCAAAGTTATTCTTTACTCTCCAGAACACATTCATATGCTCTTTCATGAGCATTTCACAATAGCCCTAAAAATAGTATATTCTCATTTTATATCTGAGAAAAATACCTAGAAGAAATCAAATGAGGATTTCCATAAATCACAGAATTCATATACCCTTTAATTAGCATTTCACAATAATACAATAAAGATAGTGTAACCTCTATTTACAATGGAGAAAAATGGTTTGTGGAAGTCATAAGACGTTCCCCGGAATCAGTAGTCAACAGTAAAACCAGGATCCAAAAGATCCAAATGAAAAAAAGTATAACATGTACAACAGAAGAGGTTAATGTCAGGAATATTTTTAAAAGTAAGGAATTTCTGTATAAGAAAAAGACAAGCCCAAAAGAAATCCCAACAAAAAGCATGGACATAAAAGAAATGTGAAATGGCTAATAAATACATCAAAAGATGCTCAAACTTATATTAATTCTTACCCATCAGACTGAAAAAACATTAATAACAGCAAGGATTAAGGGGCTTAGGGAAAATTGGGGACTTCCATTCACTGCTGCTGACTAAAGTGTAAAATGGAAATGCTTCTCTGAAATCGCATGCCTAGCAAGTCCACTTGGTTCCTCTTGAGAAATGCTTGTACATATCTCAAAGAACATGCACAAAACTTTTCACTGTGGCATAGTAATACTGAAAACCGTAAACACCCTAAGCATTTATCAATCATGGATGGTTAAATAAACTGTGGAATTAACAAACTTTGGAATACTACACAGCAAATAAAAAGAAAAAAGCAGATCCATATATACCCGGATATACAGCAATACATACTGTAAATCAAAAACAACTTGCAAACTGATATACATAATAACTGGTACGACTGGACAGTAGAAGAAAGGTTTTATATTTAGTTCAATGTATTCCTGTTAATTGCATAATAAAAGACTCAGTAGAGAGAGAGGAGAGTAAGAAGAAAACAACAGGGAAAGAAGGAAAAGAGAATCCAAGGCTTCAAATGTCTCTTCCCATGTTTGCTTAAACATAGTACCAGGTCGCTTCTTGTACACTACAAACATACAAACCATCAGGTACAAAAGGGGATTCTGTATGGATTTGGGGTAGCTTGACAGTCCCAAAACCGTATGCAAAATCTGTGATGTACATGTAATTTTTTAGGGAAAAGGATGTTAGTTTTCCTCAGATTTCCCAAAAAAAAAGTTTAACTTTTCTAGTGTAATGTGCACTGCATAAAGAGAAAAGAGAATCTAGTTCTATTCCTAGTACTGCCATTAATTGCTATGCTAAGCTTGGTAAAATCATTCTATCTTCTGGGTTTCTATTTCTCCATCCATAAATACGGAAGATGGAACAAATCAGAAGCTACAAATTCAAAGCCTACAGACTACAGAACTATTTTCTTTTGCTTTTTTGTTATTCTACATATTACACTGGGAATTTTAAATTAGCTACCAACATTTGAAAATCAGAAGATATAACAATAAAGACTTTTAGCTACCTTTGAAAATCTAAATACATGATTATGCCAGGACACAATTCTCATATAGTAGAAATCAACTGAGCAAAATGGCAGCTACCCACTTAAAACAAAGCAAGGTTTCTCCAGCTACACTGACTTGCTTCTTTCATGTCCATTACCTTTCTGATTCCTGTAGACTTGTGAAGTTGCTACCCCTGAAAGCAACTCTCCATTAAAAGTTTTCTACCTCTTTGGTTCCGTGTTCTGGAATACCAAGAAAGCCAGGGTATCTTTTCTTCAAAGGAGCATAGAATACTTGATATTACACATATCCTTCCATCCATCCCCACAAACAAATAATATAATTAATTCTAATGTAAACATCCTTTAAAGAACAGGCATGAAGCAGAAAGAAAGGTGGAATTTGGTAGACAAAATTAGCATCAGAACAGAATGAAGAATTTCTTAACTGGTCTCTGCACCTTTATTAAGAGTCAACAAATGACAGCTATTTTTTTTCTCATCTACAGAACATTCTCAAAATTGAATATCAGAAAACTTTTCAGTCATCTCTTATCATGTTATAACCTCAGTCAAAGGTAAGCATTTTTATTTTTCACACAGTGATGTCAGAACATACCACTCAGTACTGGTTATACCCTGCCAGGATTAATTGGATCTAAAGTACAAAGAGAAGAGTGCCCACATATACTTAGCCTTACCTCTCTTGGTAACTGCCTATGGGAGAGAGAATGAAGGTTTTTTTAAAACCAAAAGTAAAAAATAAATAGTCTCTGCCTCCGTAGTCTTCTATAAAAACTTTCCACAGTTCAAAACATAAAACAAAATCTAAAGAGGACAAACAGCAAGACTTGTGAACCTAAAATAGACCCACCAGCTGTGTTTTGGTTAGCTAACACATAAGGCACTAGCAGGAGACTGAAATATATAGGAGCTTCTTCTTTGAAGATGAGTTTCTCACCAGCCTATCAACTCACCAGATTAAAGCAAGCAGAAGGAACAGAAGGAGAGGGGGCTAAACCAGTTTTCACCCAAAGAAACTTGGTGTCCAGAACATCTACTGCTGCCAGACTAACTTGTCTGGAACTGAACTCAGAATAGAACCTTAGATGGCTCTTTACTGGTAATAAAAAAGCATAAGAGTCACCAATTGCTAAGGGTTTATTGTATTGTAGGCACTATGTTTAGTTCCTTACAAGATCTGTGATCTTGTTTCTACTCACCATAACCCACTGAGGAGAAACAATTATGCCCATGTTACAGAAGAAACCAAGACTCAATCAGGCCAACTAAATCACCCAACATGACACAACTAGGAGATACAAGTGCCAGGAGTCAAACTCATAGACTGCAAAGTCTACTGGGGGAAAAACTTCAATATTAATTCTCCCATTTTTTTCCTTAATAACAGAACCTCAGTTTTTAGTTAGACATACCATAGCCAAAAGAAGTAACTATTTTCCAGCCTCCCTTGCAATTTCCCATGTTTTCCTTCTGAAACTGAAGTTAACTATCTTTCCGTTTATACAGATTACAATGAATCTTTTCTGTAATACTATTATTGAAGTTAAAAACAGATTACTTCCTGATTGAAAACTAGCCTAACACATCTGAAGTGAGTTTAACACATAATTAAATATTCAATAAGAATTATCTAGCAGCAATGTGTGCAACTTCTGGAGGGCTTCCTTGTGTGCCCTTCACTTTTATACGTCACAGAAGTGCTGGCTGAACCTTCAGCAGTCATTGTCGTTGTCCACAAGGACTACCCCTAAGGATGACAGAGTGGAGGTGAAAAGAACCTAAATTCTCTTTTGAGATGTCAGAAAACTAATCAAGAATGTAAAAAAACAAAATACCCCAAATATATTAAAGGCTTAATCCATAATTTATGGCCAATAGTGAATGACAAAGACTTTGATGTATACTATAGTGTGCTAGAAAATTCTTATTGAACATTATATATTAAACTCACTTCAGATATGCTTAGTTTTTTATTAGTTAGTAATCTTTTTTAACTTCAATAATAGTACTAAAAGAAAATACCTGGGGCTGGAGCCGTGGCTCAGTGGTTGAAGTGCTTGCCTGGCACGCGTGAGAACCCGGGTTCAAACCCCAGCACCATATATACAACTAAATGTCAGAGAAACAAACTCCAGATGAAAAAAATAAAATAAAATTGATTCTTTCTTGCTCTTTCTCTCATTCTCCCTCTTTAAAAAAAAAAAAACACACACTGTAATATGTCTAAACTGTAACATATAGTTAGCTACAGTTTCAGAGACCCTTTTATATTTTAAAGTTAATTTTTATCTCAAGGTACCTTATTAGACTTCCTACATCCAGACTTGTTTTACACGAGAGAAATAAATACTATCTTATTTGAGTTGCTGTTACTTTGGATTCTTCCAAGTTATTTCATTACTTTAGATGTATTTGAACTAAATTCTAATATAAACATTGATGTGCTAAGCTACTTTACATACTCTTCCATTCCTCACTAATGCTCTGGGACTATGATGAGATGATTAAACTTTATATAACACATTTACCAAACATTTCATGTGTATTTACTATCCAGCAGACACTGTGCTAGGTGTTAGGAACACAAAGATCAATAACATATAGTCCATAACCCATAATGGACAAACATAGAAAGAGGCAAAACTGATATAGTATATGATATTTTCTGAGACAAAAATATATACAAGCTGTTGCTATGGGAACAGAAAGGAAGGCTACCTAACTGACTGTACCTACCTAGTAAAAATCCCACCCATCTTTTAAAGCCTATGTCAAATGCCACTTCCTCCAATAAACCACTCCAGGTTCCATACCCTCCAATTAAAATCACTTTTTCTTTTCTCTAAAATCACATATCATACTCTTGAGCCTCTCCTCTAATACTTAAACCAAAAAACAAAACAAAAGACTACCTTTTCTACTAGGCTACAAGCTTCAGAAACTCTTATTCTTTTCAGTATGTGCTACCCAGATCACCAAAGTGAGTGTTCAGAACTTTAAGATAAAAAATAACTTTAAAAGATAGAAGAGTCTCTGAAACTGGAGCTATATGTTGCAGTTTGGACATATTACAATATGTTTTCTTTAATACTATTACTAAAGTTATAAAAGATTACTAACAGATAACTAGCTAAGCATATCTGAAGTTAGTTTAATATGTAATTAAATGTTCAGTAAGAATTATCTAGCACACTATAGTATATATGAAAGTCACTGCCATTCACTTTTTGGCCATAAGTTATGGTTTAAGCCCTTAATATATTTGGGGTATTTTATTTTTTACATTCTTGATTAGTTTTCTGACATCTAAAAAGATAATCAATTTTTTCTGAGAGAGAAAGAGAGGCACAGTGAGAGAGATTTAGGTTTTTCATCTTTTTTGTTGTTGTTGTTGTTGCTGCAACACTTCATTGTGTACATGGAGCTGGGGTTCGAACCCACAACCTTGTGCATGCCAGGCAAGAGCCGTAACTGCTGAGCCACTGTTCCAGCCCCAAGGGAATCAATTTTTATTCCCCCACCCCATGCCACGTTGGCTTGATCCCTATCGAAGTGATATATATACATACAAATTTACATACACAAGTAATAGGATCCCCCTCCCCAGAGCCAGAACTTCTCATACTGTTTCTTATATTGTTCTTATCTCTATTCCACATACCAGGACTAAAGCTTTTATTCCATATTCTTTGTCTGTACTCTGTCTCCTGTTCTAAGAGGTTCATGGGAATTGTTAACTCCTTCCTGCACACTACAAGTTTAGTTCTTGTTTTGAATGTTAAAACAACCAACAAGAGTTAAGTGTATGAAACTGAGCTCTAATTCCAAACCGAACTGGGTATATCAATGTATAGCCAAGTAGGGAAACCTCACGTAGTATTTCGTTCCAAAAGATTGGTGTCAAAGGTACCTAATCCTTTATCTCCAGAGGAGCCTAATAAACCTCATGCATCAGCAACCTTACTCTGAAAACCAACTGTATAAAATGCTTGTCAATTCATTCTATTTTGACTGAAACGTCAAGAAAGAGAAAGAGATCATTGGAGTCTTGGGAGAACAAGCAGGAAAAGCTTGCATCTTTTTTTTTTTTCCTCTAAAGGTGGGCTGTTCAAACCCCAGGCTAAGTTCTGCAAATTTCCAGCTGTATGACCCTGGGCAATCATCTGATCTCTCTTATGCCAAAGTCTCCTCTTCTGTATAGTTTATATAATAATTGAATGCACATCTAGAGTTGTCATGAGGATTGAATTAATATGTACAAAGCACTTAAAAAATGCCTGCATAGAAAAGAGGTCAGAAATAACTTGAGAAGATCGTCTGTCTCCCAGACATCAACAGTGATAAGTCATGTTAATAGCATGGACACTTAACTCTATGGTCTTCTTTCTACAAATTTATAACCCAGCACAGCAGCACACACCTGTAATCCCAGTGATTTGGGAGGCTGAGGCAGGAGAATCACAAGATCAAAGCCAGCCTCAGCAACTCTCAGCAACTGTCTCAAAAATAAAAAATTAAAAAGGGCTGAGGATGTAGCACAGTGGTGAAGCATCCCTGGATTCAATCCCCTGAACAGCAGTAGCAGCAAAAAAATAAAACTCCAGACTAACCATGAGAAGAATACAAGAAAAATCCAATAGAAGGCCATTCAACAAAATATCTGACCACAACTAACAAGGTCATCAAAATAAGTAAAGTTTAAGAAATGTCAAAACAAAGACAAGCCTTAGGAGACATAGTAATTAAACATATTGTGGTATTCTGGGAGACATGGCAACTAACATAATGTGGTAGCCTAGGTGAATTCCTAGAGCAGAAAAAGGATACTGGGGGAAAACTAAAGAAATCTGAATAAATTATGAACTGTGGTTAATACATCAATACTGGTTCACTAATTCTAACAAATGAATCACATTAAGGTAGGATGTTAATAATAGGGGAAACAGCATGCAGCACATGGTCTCTGCAATTTTGCTATAAATTTAAAACAATTCTAAAGTTATGTTTATTTAAATACACATATATGTCTGGGTCCCACCTTCAGAGATTTTGATTTGATTGACAAGGATGGAGCCAATTAGAATTACTCTCTAAACAATCCCCATCCACAGGTAATTCAAATGTGGAGCCAACACTGAGAAACAATTCACTTTGCGGACCTCACCTCCTATTCCTCTTTCACTCCACTTATTCCATAATGGCCTTCCTGCTGCCCTTGCAATACCCTGTTCACCCACCTCTGCTTACAGACTTTGCATTCATTCACCATCTTTTCTGCCTTACCCTTTCTCCTCCTGGACTTCAAAAAATGTTCTTAAAATACAAAAAAATAATGTTAATAATTCAGGTTGTGGTACTGGGAACACTTGACTCCCATAAGAGGCCTAACTGTACACAGGCAGGCAGAGAACCTCAGAAATTTCAAAAATTAATATACATGTATATGCTCAATTCCAATTATAGCACAGGGATATTTCAGAGGAGATATGAGATCTGGGAATGGATGAAGAGGGGGGAAATACTGGACTAGGGCTGGCCTTAACTTACTTTGTCAATATCTATGTGCGCATGAATATGTAACAACGATTCCCTCCAATATGTAAGACTGTGTTGCACAAATAAAAAAATAAAAAATGACCATAGGATACAAAGTGTGTCTCGATAGTCTATAAGAAGATAACTTGAATAACAAAATGAAACTTGCCAAAATTTTCAAAATTATAATAATAATAATAAAGGTTGTGAAAAGAGCTCAGTGGCACAGCACCTGTCTAGCACTTACAGGGCCCTGGGCTCAATCCCCAGCACAGGAGAACAGCAACAAGGCTGTGAAAAGAGCTCAAACCCTTTAACAAGACACAATTAAATGGCTTTTCCTATTCTACCTAACCCTACAGACGCTCTGTAGTATCTTTAACAAAGCTCTATCACTGTCAATATTGAATCCCCTGCAAAATCTAACAACTGTAAAATGGATCCTCATAAGTGCAGATTCTGTTTGTGCTAACAGTGCATTACAATTCCTAGAACAACACCATTCTCTCATTTCCAGAACCAATCAATCATTTTAGGCAGTTATATGAACCAAACTAATTGTCTTTGCTATGAATAAAACCATAGGACTCTGTAAGCAGCATTGAATGATAACACAATAGTTTTCCCTGCATCTCTGCAAGATCTCATAATTCAGGTCTCTGCCCAAATGCTATGTAGTCAGAAATGTCTTCCATTAACAACTACCTTATCAAAAAGCAACCTCAACCTGCCACAGCACTCACTTTTTCATTACCATGATTTACTGTTTTCCTAGTACATATCATCATCCAAAATACTCTTTCTCCCACATTCAGAGAGTAAACTCCAGAAAGCTAGGGCTTTCCAAGGCAAAGAACAGGTTAAGAAAGTACATTCTGATTGTTAAGACTGAAATGGGGAATCCCAGACCTCCATGACTCACCTAATCTCTCCAGAGAACCACTGAGGGGTGACTAATGACAACAAGCGATCCCCTTCTATATTCGGCCTTAGCTTCTGTCTTATTCTAAATAAATAAGACACTTGTCAAAAGGCTATGTGGCAAAGTCCTCATGCTCTTATTAAAAAGCACTACATCCTTACAGGAAATTAAAAATTGTAAGTAGGTACACTACAGCATACCTTTAACCTTTTTCTCCCTACCACTGGCCACCAGGGGATACAATTTGGCATATGTCTACCTTCAGCCCCTCTGGCATTAGTTGTTCTGAACATATGCCTATATCCTTTCAAACGCCCTGCCACCACTGGCAGTACTCCCTCCCTGACCCCCTTCCCCACAGTGTTCCCAACATCAACTTACCCATTCTTCTCCCCAAACACCTTAAAAGCAAACTCAAAAGCAAGAGGGTATGGCTTCTGTATCTTTGAATCTGTTCACATCAAGGCCTCATTAAGAACTCTTCAGATGCTACATACCTGCTGAATTATGCCACCCACTTCTCCCTTTGCCATTTTATAAGACTATTCCTTTTCTTTAGATGATTTTAGAGTGAACTAGACAAGTGTTTTTCAAACCATAGAACATGACCATAATGTGCCATGAAATCAGTGTTAATGGGAGGATTTAGAATTCTGAACAGAAATAGAACGTATCATATCCAGCCAAGAAAAGGTGTATATATGTGCACAAGGGGTATGAACAAGGTCACAATGAAACTATATTTTCCCTAATGTAAGTTGTATTCAAAATAATTTTTAAAACTACCAGTCAAGAGTCCGGGGATGCAGCTCAGTGGTAGAACTTGACTAGCATGACCAAACCTTTGGGATCAAACTCCAGTACCACAAAAAAAGAAAAATAGAAAACAAACAAAACCACTCTACTGGTAAAGAGTACTGATTATACAGAGGAGACAAGAGATCAGGGAATGGGTGAGGGGGCGGGGAGAATCCTGAACTAGGATTGGGCTTAACTTTGTCAATACACCTATGTATGCATGAATACATATATACATACATATACATATACATATATATATATAAGAATAAGTTGAAAATCTCCTAAAGTGAAAGAAGTAAAGTCAAAAATCAGTGAGTGGGATGTCATAAAGCTAAAAATCTTTTGCACTGCCAATGAAATGATCAAAATTGTCAAGAGACTTCCTACAAAACGGGAGAGAATCATGGCCTCTGATTCTTCTGTCAGGGGACTCATATCTAGAATCTACAAAATTCTCAAAAATCTCAACCTCAAAAACACTAACAGCCCAATCAATAAATGGACCAAAGAGCTAAATAGAAACTTCTCAACAGAGGACATTGAGCAAGCCAATGAATACATGAGAAAGTGCTCTAAATCACTAGTAATCAGAAAAATGCAAATGAAAACTACATTAACATTTCACCTCACGCCAGTCAGACTGGCAAAAATGAAGAAAATAAGCAATAATAGATGCTGGAGGGGCTGTGGAGAGATAGGTACACTAGCACACTGTTTGTGGAACTGCAGACTGGTAAAGCAGTGTGGAAAATCCTCAAAAAATTAGGGATGAACCCACCATATGATCCAGCTACCTCTCCTGGGTATTTTTCCAGGGGATTTAGAATCAGCACATGACAGCAACACAGAAAAATCTATGTTCATAGCAGCTCCATTTACAATAGCTAAATTATGTAAACAACCCAGATGCCCCCTCACTGGATGAATGAATCCAAAAACTGTGGTACATATATACCATGGAGTTCTACTTAGCAATTAGAAACAATGATATTGCAGCCTTTGAAGGTAAATGGATTGCAATGGAAGAAATCATGTTGAGTGAAGTCAGCCTAACCCAGAGAGTCAAAGGTCGAATGTCTTCACTCATCTGTGGAGGCTGGAGCTAGACCCTGGCCAGTGTGAAAGGAGGTCAATTCTCACATATTAAACCCAGCAAAGGTGTAGTGACACACAACCTAGTGCATTCATAGAGATGTATTGGGAAGGAAGGGGAAGGGGCAGGGGGAGGGGCAAGGGTGAGAAATTAGGGTGGGCTCTAGTGGGTAAATCTAATTTTCAGAATATATATATATATCATACTGTTTTGTTGGAAGCACTTTTGATTGTACAACTAAATTTCTTAATAAAAAAAAAGTTTACAAAAATGCACCAAAATAAATTGGCCATTTGAACACACACACAAAAAGAAAAAAAAAAGACTATGTTGAACCAATTAAAAAAAGAGTACTGATGACTCCTGTATATATACAGGAGCATAAACTTATGTTGTTTAACAACAAAAAATTCAATAAATGTAGCTCTACATGAAAATTCTCTTGACAATATAAGGATTTTCATATGAATAAATCCATAAACATGAAAAAGTTACTTTGTCCAGACCCATTTTCAGGGCCAGAAATTATACAGTAAGAGAAACCTGCATAGGAGTTGAGAAGTCATGATCAAGATGAGTGGTCACAGTTTGCTGTGTAAGTATTTTTCTCCCTTATAATGCTAGAGCCCAGGCTCAGTTCAATACTGGGCCCACAAAATTCTCTAGATAATAAAATCCCATAGAGTAGGATTACCATAGAGCAAGGTCCAGGAG
Source organism: Aplodontia rufa (assembly GCA_004027875.1). Classification (NCBI taxonomy): domain Eukaryota; kingdom Metazoa; phylum Chordata; class Mammalia; order Rodentia; family Aplodontiidae; genus Aplodontia; species Aplodontia rufa. The sequence goes on from PVKS010023518.1 coordinate 29,566, forward strand.
AAAAGCAGAACAGTACTTCAGTGACAAAGTGACCTTCAAGGTGTTCACCTCCATCCATTTGGCCTAGCAAGTTGCTTCTACTCCTGATCCCTCCCTCTTGCTATATAATTATGTTTTGGGGCCATTTTGGCCTACCGTTAAGTTTAGTTTTTCCCTAAGTGCCAGCAAATCTTAGCAAAAATTTGGCCTTATACCACCAATACCAGTCATTCATAGCCTGATTCAGTGCTCCAGTATCAAACCATAAATTGTACAAATTCCCCCCAATTCTAAACTTAAAGAACATTTATTGATCCCCAGAAAATGCACTGCATTTGGCTAGCAGTAGAAGGGGTAAGGCAAAGCTCATAGCATGGTCAAAGCGGGACATTTAAAGGAGATCCTTTCCATAACAGACTTGAGACTCTCCACCTTTTCTACCCTTGCCAAAGAGCAAAATTCATAATAATGGGAAACTAAATGTAAGCTTGCCATTCTCTGAACCTCTGAATGAAACTGGAGGGAGTATTGTGGAGCCGAACAAAACAGAGAAGGGATGAGAATGAAACAAAAATTTTTGAGAGATTGTAACCCTAGGAAAACCCTCCTGAAACTCTGGTCCAAGAAATCTCTAGAAATTAATTTAAAGAGAGTTCTAAGGAAGTTATACTCTCAGACCTCAGCAAAAGCAAAGTAAAATCTTCTCTTGAAGAATACAGCTTCATGCAAGACTTCAAGAGCCCCCACCATTTTTTATTTATGTATTTCATTTTTTTGTACTGGGGATTGAACCAAGGGGCACTGCACTGAGGTACATTCCCAGTACTTTTTTGAGGCAGCATCTCACTATTTTCACTGAGTCTTGCTAAATTACTGAGGCTGGCTTCAAACTTGCTATCCTTCCTCAGCCACCCTAATTTCCGGGATTAAAGACATGTGCTACCACATCCTGTCCCAACAAATATTTTAAAGGCAATTCAGTTATTTAGTCAAACATAACCAAGCATAACCAAGCATATTTTTTTCAGTGAAAAAAAAAATAAACACAAGCAGAAAGAGCTCTACGAAGGCTTCACATATTAGAATTACCTGAGACATTACAAATCACCATGTTTACTGCTCTTGAAGAAATACAGAGGACACTACAGTATTAAAACAGCTTACAAAAGGTCCAGAGTAGGTGGGAATTTAGCTAAGTGATAAAACAACTGCCTAGCAAGCTCAAGGCTGAGGGTTCAAACCCCACCCAGTACTGCCCCACCGCACCCCAAAAAAGGTAAAGATGGCTTCCATGATTAATTCTACCAAACTTTGGAAAGAAATATCCCAATATGTCAGAAACAATATACCCTGTCTTAGACTATGAGGCCAGCATAACCATGACAGAAAAATCTCATGAGAGCAGTACAAAAAAGAACAATTGCCAGGCACAGTAGTGCACACCTGTAATCCAAGCAACTTGGGAGGCTGAAGCAGGAGGATCAAAAGTTTGAGGCCTGCCTCAGCAACTTATAGAGGCCCTAAGCAACTTTGGGAGACTCCTGTCTCAAAATAAAAAATAAAAAGGACTGGAGATGTGGCTTAGTGGTAAAGCCCTTCTGGGTTCAATCCCCAGGACCAAAAAAGAAAACAAACAAAAAAAGCAATTACAGGTCAATTTCCCTCATAAAAATAATGGAAAAAAATTCTATATAAATTATTAATAAACCAAATCCAAAACATTAGATACTTCATCATGACCAAGCTGGGTCAAATACATCCCAGAAATACAAGGTGGATTTTATTATAAAACATAACAGCATGAAGAGATGGAAAATAGTTCAAATACCTATGCACACACCTCTATTTGCAAAAAGAAACACTTGAATAAGCAAAGAACTAATAATAGTGGTTACCAACAGCTGGTGGAAGAAGCACATGAAAGGGACAGATGCTTCAGAGACATGTTAGTGATTTTAAGTTTAAAAATAAAAAGTAGATAAAGTGATGTTCTTCATCACCTTAACATAGTAAATGAGTAAAATCAAATGATCATACCAACAGATTCAGAAAAAATTCATTTATATTCAGTACTCAAAATTAAGAAAAACTTGGGGCTGAAGCAGTGGCTCAGCAGTTGGAGCACTTGCCTGGCATGGACAAGGACCCAGGTTCAAACCCCAGGACCACATATACAACTAAGGCCAGATGGAAAACAAAATCTCTCACTCTCTCCCTCTTAGGAAAAAAAAAAATTAAAAAAAAGAGAAAAACTCACAAACTAGGACTAGAAGAGAACCTTCTTAATCTGATGAAAAAAAGTCTATTACAAACTATAAACTATATCATACTTGTGAAATTTAAATTATCCCTAGATAAAGAACATGGCCAGAATATCCACTATTACATCTATCCAACATTGTACTGAAGGTCCTACCCAGAACAGTGAGCAAGAAAAAGCAAACAACAGGTATCACAAGGATTGGAAAGAAATGAAAACTACCTGTCTTCCCAGGTATGATCACCTATGTAGACCCTACAAATAAATTACTACAATATATAAGAGAATTTAGCAGATAGCTTAATATAAAAATCAATGTTAATTAAACTCCTATGCATAATTTTTTAAAAAATTAAAAACATTTTAATAATACTTTAAAATTATGAAGTATCTAAAAATAAAACTCACAATGTAAAAAAACTTTCAGGAAAAAATTATAAAACATTATTGTGAAACAATAAAACCTAAAGAAATGGATCAGACTTATTGTAATGATATTAATTCTCC
>PVKS010023519.1:0-32285 GCA_004027875.1 Aplodontia rufa
CTTCTCTTTTCTGCTGTAGCTGAGAACTCAAACGGGCAGAGGGAAAACAAGTTTTCTCCTCCATGAGGCTTTCAGGCATTACCTTTGTAACAAAGGTAATGACACTTCGGGAAACACCCTCCTTCTTTGGTGGATTCTTGGTTTCATAACTCCTCTCCTTTTTTGTTTTTGCTCCTGCGTTGATCAAACCAAAGGCTCTTTTCAGAGCCACCCACTACCTAAAATGTGCTGTTACGCTATTTTATGCAGTTCTGACCTTTGCAGTTTTGCAAGAAGTCAAAGACAAAGGGAGCCACAGTGTGTGTTTCTATTCAGCTCTTGTATGGAAAGTGTGAGTGACTCTGAAAACCTACAAGTTACAAAGTGTTTAAAATTAGCGGCCAAATAATTGGAGCGTGTCCCGCGCTAGAGCCCCGTACATCAGGTAGACCACCGTGAGGGTCTTGCGCTTAGATAGCTCCTTGTAGATAGGCTTCGCAGATGAGGTTCAGGAACAAGCAGCACTCCCCGGGTGCCCTAAATAGCGCAGCGGCAGATGGCCGTCTTGGTGGTTCCCTGGATGTTGTCCCATAGCTCCTTGCTGTGGTTCTTGGCACCATCCTTCCCCAGGTTCTTCCCACCCTTGTCCCAGCCAGTCACACTTTTTTCTAAAAAAAAAAAAACGAATCTAATGAGAGAATCCAAATCGGTAGGGGAAGCACGCGAGGCTAGCCTTTTATTTCGTCTTCAGATCAAATTGAGAACTAGAGCAACAGCCTTGCAAATGTCCCAGCTGTAGCTCCACTTCCCTTCTGTTATAAACAGAGGTGGAGACTACCCTCCTGGCTTGCTGGCAGGCCTTCAGACCCTCTTGGTTGAGCGCTTGGTCGGCTGTATACTGAAGCCTTCAGGCCCAAAGAGGGTCCTCCAGCCTCAAAATATCATTTAAGGTAAGAAGTAGCTTGATAGGTGAAGGTGGCTCTCTGCTTGCATAGGAGAACACGTGGTGTGAGGAAGCTTCCCCGGACTGGATAGGATGAAAGGACTGGCTTCTGGCACCAGCTTCAGTACTTGGCCTTGTGACCATGGATAAATTTAACTTCTAGGTTATCTGTTTATCTGTAGAATTAATGTATTGTCAGCAAGCACACCATGTACAATTCGACATGTTATCGTGTTGGATGTTTGTTAACTAGTTAGAAGACCGCTGTAATGAAGTAATATTGTCAGCCTTGTTTTATCAAACGCCCAAGGTCATACATCAAAATGTGTGATTGGATAGAACTGAGGCAGCTAAACTCTGGGGTCCGGACTCAGCAGGTGTACTGCTTGTGGTAGGCCTCAACCCTACAAATGAGCACTGATAGAGGTTGTTGCTTTTATCCGTCACTCTTGCCCAGTAACTATTCACTTGTTCAAATTAGATATTTAACATGTTCAGGTGCTGTGCTTGATTGTTCATCCACTTAAGCCAGTTCTTGCCTCTCTTCCAGCAAGTTACATAATTTCCTCTTTAAAATGTGAATAAACTGAAGATTTCAATGACAAATTTAAAGGGAATTCAGCAGCTATTAGTCATTCAGAATTCTGTTTTCTCTTGAACTTTGCACATGCACATAAGCTAATGTATATGAAGACACACTATTACAATAAAGAATTTTCCTAGAGGAAAAGTAGTAAATCAATAAGCTCTGGCCAAATTTCTATTAATGATCTGCCATCCTGTTGCATTATGATATTAATAAAACTTCAGGGATGCCTTTTAACCACCCTTTCTGGGTTCCAGAGAAATTTCTGTAATAGACCATCCCAAAGTGATTAATAAAAGTTCACTTTTGCCTCCTCTTAATCAATGACTTCACTAGCAAACCAGATGCTAAAATAGATTTTTAAATGTTTTTCTTGGTACTGTTAGGTAACATTAGACATGAGCAGTAAGTACATCAGCAGTTTAAGAAAATAGTATAGAGCACATGGAGTTAAGGAGCAGCCCCACCTCAGGACACTCAGGGTTTGACAAGACAGCCATTTCAGGACCCGTGCCTAGTCTCATCCCAATAAACTAGTCTTCTTAGGACAGGAAAATATCTCCATTATCAGTAGCAACAAAACCATTTACATTCAAGAACGAACATTTATTCAGTATCTACTGGAGGAAGCAATGTCCACCAAGCTTCTGTCTGACAAAGTCCAGGCTTGGAGAAGGGCCTGGCAACGCCACATTCCAGCAGATTGCCAAAACCATCCCTTCTAGGAACTGGCTATTTTGTAGGAATTGTACGTACGTACTATACTTTTCCTAGGAATTCATTTAGGTTCAAAATATGCTGAAAGTCTCATGACTCAACCCATGTTGCAGATTGCTAAGGAGGGCCCTTGCAATAATCTTGGAAAACAAAATTCCAGTCTTAAGACTCAATTGGATAAGGAAAATAAAATCATTAAACAGTTAGAGCAGTCGATGTTGATGGCCCCCTGTTAACTACTCCAAAGCCTCTTGAAGTTCAAGCACAAAAATAAATTATTAATGAAAAATATGTTGTTCCAACTGTACTAGGACCACCTTATGTGACATATAAAATTGGGGGGCATCTCTAGTATCCACCTCAAGTAACTCAAGTCAATAGATACGTAGGTCCTGCACCTACTGACCCCCCTTTTACCTTTTATAGGAATTTACAATGAGTTTGGTCAGCATATAGTTAATATTAATGGCAAATGGACTAACATCCAGTGCCTGCCCTTTCTTCAAAGACTTGGACATCAGGGGCCACCTTGGAGATGTAGGACAAAGGAATAAAGAAACAGCATAAATAAGCAATTGCACAAATATTATCTTATAATCAAGTGTCCACACTGCATGCTCTATGAGTGATTAAGGAACGTGTTTTTCTACTTCTCATATTGCCTTTGTTTTTAAATAGTTAAATTTCTACTTCTTAGATCATAGTAAGGACATATGAATATTCTTTTGGGATTAAGAATTAAGGTTCCTAATGGTTGGGTTACAACAACATAATCTTAGTTAATATAAAACTGTAATACAATGGTAATTGCTTGCTTGGAAAAGGGTATTAAAGCTAGACAATATTGTGTTGCTAAAAATAAGAAAATTTCCTAGTAAAATGCTTATACAAATACTTCTGAGTAAATATAGAAAGTTGACCTTAATGTACTCTTTAAGTGTAACAGGAATAGAGGATGTAATGTCTCAAAAAAAAAAAAAAAAGACACAAGGGAAAAAGAAAAAGAAACATTGTGGTTAATAACAAATCTTGTAACTAATTGATGGTAATCTGTATCCTGCTTGCTTTCACATTGTACTAAATGATATATAAGAGAAATAAAAATAAAACTGGGCAGCACTTGCTTCAAGTTGCTCCAGGGGTTCTTGTCCTTCTGTGCTGAGTCTACCCATCCTTCTGGAACCCTCTGAGTTGCTGGGGCTGGCTCCCTGCAATCTACTATTCACTGTAAGCCAGTCATTGTCTTCAGGGATAGGAATGGAAAATCCTGAATGAGTCTACCAGACTTTAATTCTCAGTCTGGTAGCCCTGAAAACTGGTAGGACTTTCCAGAAAGAAAAAAAAAAAAAAAAAAAAAGACACAAAAAAAACTCTGGCAATATCTATCAAAATTAAAAATGCCTATATCTTTTTACATCCACAAATTCTACTTGTATGAAATTATTATTTTTGAAAATGTGCAAAATGACATATATACAGGTTTTTTCAGCAGTATAGTTTGAAGTACAAAAAGCTATGTGAATGATCACCAATAAATTACAATACAGCATTCTATTTGGTGGAAAAATAAATAAGAAAGTTCTTTTCCTTAATTATTCGTTACACGCTGTGCCAGACAATGCCCTAAAAAAGTCTTTAAATACATTAAATTATTTAATTATTGTAGCAGCCTTATGAGATAAACTATTATAACTGTTTTACCAATCATAAAATGAGGGTTCAGAGGGATTATGTAAACTACCTAGGTTGCAGAGCTGATAAATAATGATGACACATTCAAAACCAGAGTCTGGCTTCAGAATGCATATATGTAGCCACCAAATATTGTACACTCTTTCCATGTACTTGTGTATGATCTCCAAGACTTACTGTCAAGTACAAACAACAAGGTACAGGACAGTGCAGTAGAAGTGCATGTGTGTGTGTGGTGTGTGTGCATGTGTGCATGTGTGTGGGTAGTAAGTATGTGCATGAGTATACGTGTGTGTGCTGTGTGTATGAATTGCATGTGTGCATGTGTGTGGGTAGTGGGTATGTACATGAGCGTATATGTGTGCATGTGTGTGGGTAGTGGGTATGTGCATGAGCATATATATGTGCATTGTGTGGTGTGTGCATGAATGTGCATGTGTGCATGTGTGTGGGTAGTGGATATGTGCATAAGTGTACGTGTGTATGGTGGGTATGTGCATGTTCATACAAATGCAAAATATCTCTGGAAGAATACTATATAAACTGCTGTGGTTGCCTCTGAAAAAAGAAAGCTAACTGGCCTGGGGGCAGGGATGGATAAAGGATCTCTCATTATAACCCTTTTATGGTGTTTGGATTTTGAATTATATGTATGCATTGTTCATTCATAAATATTATCAAGAATCCTGTCACTTGAATACTGCTAAAACACACCTTAAGACAATGTAATAAATGTAGAGATGTATATGGAAAACCCATTGAGCACAGAATAAAGAATGTTGCTGGTGGGGATAGAGAAAGCCTTCTAGGCAGATGAAATAAGAAAAGGACCTCACAGTAAAGGAATCAGAAATGGTGTGGTAGGCCTGAAGATTGAAGGGACAGGTGGAAGGAGCAGACCCCTGGGGAAGTCATCTGGCTAAATGCTACAACAAGGGCTTCTTACTGCTTTAGGAAATGGTGACAGGACTTCAGGATAAAATAACTAGACACAAACTGTGAAGAGCATTGAGATTCTGAAATATACAAAATTCTAATGCCAATTTAACATCACATGGTTAGTCGTTAAATCAATCTAGCAATCACAGCGTTTTCTGTGTTCCTCTCATCAAGTGGAATAAGTACTGTTAATCTCTTTTGGAACTAGTAGATATATCTGACAAATAATGATTAATACTTAAAAAGAGAGATGTCGACTGCAACATTGGGGCCTTGTGAACAATGAAGAACTGGATCAGAATAGCACAGGGCACAGATGAAGATCTTTGGGATGTGCAGCAGTGTCCACTGTGCACATTTAAGGAGACTGGATCCAAGTCAGGCAGCTCTCCAAGGCTGTATTAATTTGAACAGTCAACCTGGTGCAGTTTCAAATACTGGCATGGAATGACGTTTTATGTCTCCCTAAAACTCAAATGTTGACTATTCTCATATCAGATAAAGTGGACTTCAAGCCAAAATTAATCAGAAGAGCCAAAGGTCATTTCTTACTACTTTAGGGAATCATGTATCAACAGGATGTAACTGATGGAGATGGAAAAGTACCAGAAACCATTCAGCCAAGCAGCAAACCACCTACTTACTCTCTGTTTCAGAATCTCCAGACTCAGGCCCTCATCAGAACCTATTGCCTCAGACCCTTATCAGAGGATCCCCACCCTATTGAGAAACTCAGTCTAATAGCCACCCTACTGAAAAACCCATTTTGACCAGAAAACTCAAACCTTGGACCCCTCCCCCCTCCTTCCCTCTATATCTACCCCAGGCTGTAAGTGTCAGCTGGGTCCCAAACTCCACTGAGCCTCCCTCTACAAGTTTCTCCGAAATAAACCTGTGTTACTGTTAAGCTGCCTCTATTTCCTTCATTTTGCATCTCTTTCTGTACAATAACCATCATGAATATTTATTTCCTAAACAATGGAGCATCTATGTACATCAAACAACTCCTCAATTTTAAGAATCAAATCTATCCCAAGACAATAATCCTGGTTGACTTTAACACATCTCTTTAATCACAGGATAGATCTTCTAAACAAAACCAAATAAACACTTCATAGAACTAAACCAGATAATCAATAATTTGGACCTAACACATATCTTTATAATATTTCATCTATCAACAACTGAATTCACTTTCTTCTCAGCAGCATGTGGAACATTTTCTAAAATAGATCATTTTAGGACACAAAGGAAATCTTAGCAAGTAAAAAAATAGAGATAATACCTTGGATTCTATGAGATCATAACAGAATGAAATTAGAAATTAATGATAAAACAAAAACTAGAAACCACTCCAACATCTAGATATTAAATAATACACTCTTGAATGATAAATTGATAGTAGAAGAAATCAGAGGAGAAATAAAAAAAGTACTTAAAGATAAATGAGAACAGTGATAAAACATCAAAATCTCTGAGGCAGTATGAAGGCCATTCTAAGAGGAAAGTTCATAGCATTGAGTTTATACATCAAAAGAATAGAAAGACACAAAATAACCTAACATTACATCTCAAGGCCCTAGAAAAAAAAGAACAAACCAACACCAAATTAGCAGAAGATAGGAAATAATTAAAATCAGAGCCAAAATCAGTGAAATGGAAGTTTAAAAAACAATACAAAAGATCAATGAAACAAAGAGTTGGTTTTCTGAAAGGAAAAATAAAATTGATATAACATTAGACATACTAACTGAAAGAAAGAAAGAAAGGAAAAACTTAAATTTTTAAAATCTAAGATGAAGAATGACACATCACTACAGATACTTCTGAAATCCAAAGGATCATCAGAAATTATTTCGAAAATTTATACACCAACAAATGAGAAGACCTTGAAGATATGGACAAATTCCTAGAGACATATGATCTACCCAAATTGAACAAGAAGAAAACTGAAAAATTTAAACAGATAAATTTCTAGTAATGGAATTGAAGCAGCCATCAAAAGCCTTCCAACAAAGAAAAGCCCAGAACCAGATGGATTCTCAGCCAAGTTCTTCCAGACCTTTGAAGTAGAACTGATACCAATCCTCCTCAAATTATTCCGTGAAGTAGAAAAGGAGGGAACTATGCCAAATTCATTCCATGAAGCCAGTATCACACTGATACTAAAACAAGAAAAAGACACATCAAAGAAAGAGAACTTCAGACCAATATCCTTAATGAACATAGATGCAAAAATTCTTAATGAAATATTGGCAAATTGCATACAAAAATAGACTTTTAAAGATAGTACAACATGATCAAGTAGGATTCATAGCAGGGATGCAAGGTTGGTTCAATTTACAGAAAGCAATAAATGTAATTAACCATATAAATAGACTTAATAACAAGAATCACATGTATATCTCAATAGATGCAGAAAAAGCATTTAACAAAGTATAGCACCCATTTATGCTTCAAACTCTAGAAGAACTAGGGATAGAAGGAACTTACCTCAACATAGTAAAGGCTATATATGACCAACCCACAGCCAACATTATCCTGAATGGAGAAAAATTGAAAACATCTCATCTAAAAATAGGAACAAGACAAGGATGTCCACTTTTACCACTCCTCTTCAACATAGACCTTTAAACTCTAGCTGGAGCAATTAGGCAAGAGAAGGTAATTAAAGGGATATGAATAGGCAAAGAAGAGCTCATCTTATCTCTGTTTGCCATTGACATGATTATGTATTTAGAAGACCCAAAAAAAATGCCACCAGAAGAATTCTAGAGCTCATAAATGTATTCAGCAAAGTAGCCGGATATGAAATCAACATGCATAAATCAATTGCATTCCTATACTCCAGTGATGCACTTGCTGAAAAAGAAATTAGGAAAAATATCCCATTCACAATAGCTTCAAAAAATAAAATAATAAAAGAGGCAAAGAACCTCTATAATGAAAACTATAAAACACTAAAGAAAGAAATTGAAGAAGACCTTAGAAGATGAAAAGACCTCCCATGTTCTTGCATAGGCAGAATTAACAATATCAAAATGGCCATGTTACCTGTACAAATTCAATTCAATACTCATCAAAATTCCAACGATGCTCTTAACATAAAAAGAAAAAACAGTCATGAAATTCATCTGGAAACCCAGAATAAGAAATCCAGAATATCCAAAGCAACTCTTAGTGAGAAAAGTGAGACAGGATGAATCATAATACCAGACTTCAAATTGTACAGTAATAACAATAATACATCCATGAATAATAACAGGCATGAAGACCAATGGAATAGATTAGAAGACACTGAGACAAACCTGCATAAATACAGTGTTTATGTCAGCTTTTTTGTTGATGCAACTAAAAGATTCAACAAGAACAATTTTAGGAGGAAAAGTTTATTTGGGGGCTCATGGTTTCAGAGGTCTTATTCCATAGAAGATCAGCTCCATTCCTAGGGGCTCAAGGAGAAACTGAACATCATGGAGGAAAAGTGTAGTAGAGGAAAGCAGCTCCAGACATTACATCATTAAGCAGAGAGAGAAACTCCATGCCAGACACAAAATATATACCCCAAAAACATGCGCCCCCCCCCCAATGATCCACCTTCTCCAACCATGCCTTACCTGCCTTCACTTGTCAGTTAATCCCTATCAGGGGATCAACTCACTGATTGGGTTAAGCCTTTTACAACCCAATCATTTCACCCCAGCATTCCTACATTACCACATGTGAGTTTTGGGGGGACACTTCACATTCAAACCATAACATAGAGTCACCTCATACTTGACAAAGGAGCCAAAAACAAACTGTAGTAAAGACAGCATCTTTAACAAATGGTGCTGGGGAACCTGGAACCCACATATGGTAGAATGAAATTTAACCCTTATCTTTCACCCTACACAAATTTCAACTCAGAATGAATCAAAGACCCAGAAAGTGGGCCAGAAACCCTGCACCTACAAGAAGAAAATGCAGGCCCAACACTCCAACTCCTTGGCTCAGGAACTGATTTCCTTAACAAGATTCCAAACGAACAAGAAATAAAATTAAAAAGCAATTAATGGGATGACATCAAATTGAAAAGCTTCCTCACAGCAAAGGAAACAATCAAGAGCATGAAGAGAGAAACCACAGAATGGGAAAAAAATATTTGCCACCTGCTCCTCAGATAGGGCATTAATATTCAGGACATAAAAAGAACACAAAAAGCAACACCAAAAAAACAACCCATTCAATAAATGGGCAAAAAATATATAAAATAAAATAAACACTTCTCAAAAGAAGAAATACAAATGGTCAACAAATATTTGACAACATGTTCAACATCCCTAGCAATGAGAGAAGTGCGTATTAAAACTACACTGAGATTTCATCTCACTCCAGTTAGAATGGCAATCATCAAGAATACGAACAACAGTAAATGTTGGTGAGGATGTGGGGGAAAGGGTACCCTTGTACATTGTTGGTGGGTCTGCAAACTGGTACAACCACTCTGGAAAGCAGTATGGAGATTCCTCAAAAAACTAGGAATAGATCCACCATTTGACCCAGCTACCCCACTCCTTGGTATATATTCATAGGACTTAAAATCAGCATACAACAGTGATGCAGCCACATCAATGTTGATAGCAGTACAATTCACAGTAGCTAAGCTGTGGAGCCAGGCTTGGTGTCCTTCAGCAGAAGAATGGATAAAGAAAGTCTGGCATACACACAATGGAGTATTACTCAGCCACAAGGAAGAATGTCTTTGGGCAATTGCCAGAAAGTGGGTGACACTTGAGGCTATCATGCTAATTGAAATAAGCCAGTCTTAAAAAGTCAGAGGCCAAATATTCTCTGATATGCAGAGGCTAACCCAAAATAAGGAAAAGATCAGAGGAATAGACAAAGAGGAAGAAAACGGAGGGACGAGATATAAGATAGGGAAAATCGTGAAATGAATCAGACTTAATTTTCCTATGCTCATATGTGAACATACCAGAGTGAATGTCAACAACATGTTCATTAATAAGTCACTCATTCAAAAAATACTATTAGTAAATAACAGAGAGATCAGTAGAGTAGAGGGAAGAGAACAGGGGTGAATGGAAGGGATGGGAAGGGGAGATACTGAAGACTGAATTAGAGTAAGTTATACTCCATGCTTTTATAATTATGCCATTGTATATTCTACAATGTCATGTATAACTGAAAAGAACCAATAAAAAATGAAAGAAAAAAGCTCACATGTGGACACCCAATTCCTGGTACAGGGGTATTAGGAGGCAGAGCCTTTGGGAGGCTGTGCCCTCTGAGTAGTATTAGTGCTTTTCTTAAAGGGGGTACTCTCACAAAACATGAAGGTACAGACACTGTTTGTGAAGAAAAGTGCCATCCCTCAGGAACCTGAATGTGTTAGCCCCAGGATGTTGGATTCCCACCTCTAGAATCATACAAATAAGTTTCTGACATTTGTAGCCACCTAGTTGATGGTATTGTGTTGTAACAACCTAACTGGAAAAAGTGCAGGAGAGAAAGAATTTAACACATCAGCTCGTATTCTTTGACTACATTTATAATATGAATTGTAATTTTGTAGCTTTGAGGAAATGGGAACCTGTCCTTTGATTTTCTTCTAATCATTTTGTTAATCACATATTTCATTTCTGATGTCAGATTCTGATGTATTTGTAAATATTATAAGAAGGATAATATTTTACATGAAGAAATAGGAAAGGGCAGAGGAGGATGTTACCTCATAACAAGAGGAAAAAAGTGTATATAACCCATATGTTCTCTCTGGGTTTTGTTACTTTCATGTGTTTAGTGTGGGTAGATTCCCCAAGTTCTTTCATGCAAGATTTTCTAGTTTTTTAAAATATTATTACCTCATGTTCCCCTATGAGAACCTGCTCTTCAGTTTGTCTCAGAACACATTTATAAGATATAAGCTAACGCAGAATAATCTGTGGGATTTAAGGCTGGGAAATCTTGTTCAATGTCTTTCTTAGTCCACATGTGCTGCCATGACAAAATGTCTGACGCTGGGTCACTTACCAAGAACAGAAGTTTCCTTTCTCACAATTCTGGAGGCACAATTCCAACATTAAGGCCCCAGCAAGTCTGGAATCTGGTGAGGGCCTGGGCTCTGCTTCCAAGATGGCCAATGACCTCTGTGTCCTCAGGGAGGGGAAGGGAGTACTATGTCCCCATTGCCTACTGAGATCAAAGTGCAAAAAGTAACCCACCTTACCTCCGTGGACCACTTTTATGATGGTATTAATCATTGCTAGGCAGAGCCTCATGACTTAACACTTCCCAACACTGTGGCTTTGGGAGTAAGGGTCCACCTCATGAATTTGGGAAACACACATAGATCGAAGCAAGCAAGGGTCTGCCTCAGTGGTGTGGCAAGGGTGTGGTAACTGAGTGCTGCACCAGGGACCATGTTAGGGTATTTGCACCTGAGGACTACACTCACATTGCCAGAACTCACAAGACATAGCAGTGGATGGCAGCAAACTCACAAGAACTTCCAGAAATTGCTATGCTATAGCAGGTGTGCCTGACTGAAGCACTGACCACAGGTTATTGATCAGACTACATTTTAGTGAGTCCAATCCTATTTAATAAAGTGCTAGAAATTCTACTCAGAGCAATAAGACAAGAGAAGGAAACAAAAGGGATAAAAATAGGAAAGGAAGAAGTCAAATTATCACTGTTTGTAGATGATATATTCCCATACTTAGAAGATCCAAAAAGCTCAACCAAAAGACTGCCACATTCGTCCAGCGAAGCAGCAAGACAACAGCCGTAGTGTAAAAAGAAGTTCTTCTTTTATTTCTTTCTTAGTGCAGTTATATAGTTACAAAATTCATCTACTTCTGCATACCCCAGAAGTTACATACAGGTTACAATTTACCGGACCACCTCGGCATGTGGCGGGGGGAGACTATTCCGAGCAAGATGCATATCAACCATTAAAGAGCGCACACCTGGTTTCGGCGAAGGTCAGATAATCAATCTCTCTTGACAATTAGCCTTTCAGCCACCTTCCGGTAACTGACCTGCCTCATGGCACATACACAGCCTCATGGCCTATATGCTTCCCACAAAAGACTACTAGAGTTAATCAATAAATTCAGCAAAGCCGCAGGTTACAAAATCAGCATACAAAAATCAATGGAAAAAAAAATCAATAGTTTTCTATACCAACTATTAATCTGCTAAGAAAGAAATCAGGATATAATTCCATTCACAATAGTCTCAAAAATAATAAAATAAAATACCTAGGAATAAATCTAACCAAGGAGGTGAAAGACCTCTACAATGAAAACTATAGAACACTGAAGAAAGAACTTGAAGAAGACTTCAGAAGATGGAAAGACCTCCCAGGTTCAAGGATAGGTAGAACTGATATTGTTAAAATGGTCGTACTACCAAAAGCAATATACAGATTCAACACAATTCAACACAATCAAATGGTATTTTTCCAATAACTAGAAAAACAGTCCTAAAATTCATTTAGAAGAACAAAAGACACAGGACAGCCAAAGCAATTTTAAGCCATAAAAAAGCAATGCTGGAAGGATCACAATGTCTAACTTCAAATTATACTACAGAGCTGTAGTAACAAAAACTGTATGGTGCTTGCATAAAAACAGACACATAGACTAATGGTACAGAATAGAAGACACAGAGACAAACCACACAGATACCATCATCTGGTACTCTACAAAGCTGCCAAGAAGCATACACTGGAGAAAAGACAGCCTTTTCAACAAATAATGATGGAACCACTGGTTATCCATACATGGAGGAATGAAACGAGACTCTTTTCTCTCATCCTTCATAAAACTCAACTCAAAGTGGATCAAAGATTTCAGAATTAGACCAGAAACTATGCAACTCCTAAAAGAAAACAAAGGGTCAACACTCCAGACTCAATAGGACTCTTAAAGCTCAGGAAATAACGCCAAGAGTTAATAAATCTATGGCATCAAATTAAAAACCTTCTGCACAGCAAATGAAACAGCTAGGAATGTGAAGAGAGAATCCACAGAATGGCAGAAAATCTTTGCTAGCTACTCTTCTGATTGACAGAGGACTAGTATCTAGAATACATAAAGAACTTACAAAAAAATTTATACCAACAAATCACATAACCCAATATATAAACAGGCAAATGAATTGAGCAATCATTTCTCAAAAGAAGAAATACAAATAGTCAACAAATGCATGAAAAAATATTCAACATCATTGGCAGTTAGGGAAATGGAAATCAAAACTACACTGAGATTTCATCTCATACCAGTCAGAATGGCAGTCATCAAGAATACAAAAAATAATAAATACCAGAGAATATGTGGAGGAAAAAGGAACAGTTTTACACTGTTCTTGGGATTGCAAATTAGTACAACTGCTATGGAAATCAGTATGGAGTTTCCTCAAAAGGCTAGGCATGGAATTACTATAGGATCCAGCTATATCACTTCTCAGTATTTACCCTGAAGAATTACAGTTATCTTGCTACAGTGACACATGCACATCCATGTTTATAGCAGCACAATTCACAATAGCCAAACGATGGAACCAGCGTAAGTGTCCATCAATGGATGAATGGATAAAGAAAACATGGTATACATACACAATGGAGTTTTATTCAGCCAGAAAGGAAAATGAAATTATGGCATTTGCAGGAAAATAGATGGAACTAGAGACCATCATGTTAAGCGAAATAAGTCAACGTCAGAAGGTTAGGAGTCCTATGTTTTCTCTCATCTGTGGATGCCAGAGAGGAAAAGGAAAATAAATGTAGGGGCAGATCTAAAAATCAAAGGGAGATCAGTTAAAAAGCGGGGGCGGGGACCAAGAGATGAGAAGCAGAAGTAGGGAGGGAGGGGAAGTGCTGGGGAGTGATACAGGTCAAGTGATACTGTTATATCTTGTGCATGTATGAATATGTAACAACAAATTCTGTAAATCACCAGCTAAAAAATGTAGGGGTAACAAACCAAAAGACTAAGGGAGGGGGAGAAAGTGGAAGTGGATGAAGTGCCTGACCACTAAGTGAATGTTGGTGGGTCTGGAATGGAATTGGAACTCGCATCACTGCCTCCATGCCTTCTGACTCCTTCTTGTCTCAGAACTCCTTTCCAGATTATAACCAGGCCAGCTACTGACTCATGCTCATAGCTGCCCCTAAATGGTTACAATTCCACTTTGTTTCAGACCTTTAATTTGATTTAATGATTTCTTAAGGTCTGAGAAATACTAGAGACTTAGAAAAGATTTGAAAGAATCCTACAGTATTATTATCACCAAGCTCCATTTCTCTACCCATTCTTCAAGGACCAGGAACGAACACCACTTGAGGACTGTAACAGCAAATCCCTGGCTGATAGCCTCAAAAAATATACCAGGTCCTTGGAAAGCTTAGAACAGCTCAATCTGTAAGGATATTCAGCTGGAATTTTAACATCTGTGCACAGAAGCCTACAGGCTCAAAATTTTAGAAGATTTTGCCATTTACAAGAACTGGGTTGCAGAAAGGAAAAGAACAGAAGGCTTGCAGGCTTGACCAAGCATATGAGTCTAAGCCCCACTCAATGGCCCACAGATCTCCATGTCCCTCCCCATGAGATGGAAGGAGAAGGAGGAACCTTCAAGCCTGCTTCTGAGGTCAGAGTGAAGACATCGGATAGGCAGAGAGATGACCAGCAGGGAAGGGAAAAGAAATGGATTTTAAACCTCAGCAGCTTCATCTGTTCTCCCCCAAGCAGCATTCATAAAATGCCCAAGAGTCTCAAAGGACTGTGAGTCTAGATGATTAAGGCCTGCATGTCTTGCTAGTTTGTATAACATCTTTTCTTTAGACTAAATAAAGCCAAGGGGGAAATATTGTTAGAGTCTCATTGTGGGTATTTTCCAAACATCATCTGTTGCCTGGAGGAAGTCAGCTGAGAGATTCTAAAAGGAGCAATGTGGCCTATGCTCCGGGTTCAAGAATGGAGCTCAGCAGGCTGCATCACCCCACACACTCCCAGGCTCACTGTTTACAGCTCCCTTTGAAAGAAGAGCCCAAGACCCCAAAGCGCCTAGCACTTGCATGCCTTCTCCCTTTGCCAGAGCATCCTGCTCTAGTGCTGCTCTTGACTAAATCCCCTCGCTGTCCTAAATAAAGCTTCACCCCTCTTTTGATGCATTCTGAACTTCCTTCCTGCAAAAGCCAAGAACTTGCCAGGACTGAGTTAAGATCCTTTTTCCCTTCCAGGAACCTCTTCAGACCCCTATCCAGTGACAGCTCCTTGATGAAAAACAAAAACAAGCAACAGTCTTAGGATCTGAATCCACAGAAGGCCCCCACCCCCTGCCAGTGCAAGGAGGCATTTGACCATTGTGCAACTAGACCAGGTGTCCACACTCCTTCCACCAACCCTCATCTGCAGAGGGGTGTAGGAAACCAGGCTAGTCAGCAGCAAGATGTGTAAGTCAAATAAGATGGTCTCTGTGAAAGAAAGAATTCAGCACCATGTATTAAGGGGGAAAGAATAATGTAGGATGTAGGATGTCTTTGGGAGTGTTTTCTTATCCCTAACCATCTACTGAATACTTTTTACTTTTCACATTTCACCCCATTTGGGCATACCCCAGAGTTAACAGTTATGAAGAACTATCAGCGCTGAAGATATAGAACAAATCTTAAATAGGCCATAAGAAGTCTATGAACACTGACATTCACTAAACCATTGATTATAGTGGCAAAAAGCTGGGGACCTTCCTACTGCGTGTCACCGACAGTATGCTTAGGTCGATAGTTGTTCTGGTTCCCACTGCCACCTAACATTGTCGGTGATACCCCCCCTGACTGTGGGTGAGACTGTGTGTGGGTGTTGCCTGTGGGTGTGGACTGGGTGTTGACTGTGGGTACTGACTGGGTGCTGAGTGCGGGTGCTGACTGTGGGTGCTGTGGGAGCTGAGTGCGGGTGCTGACTGTGGGTGATGTGGGTGCTGACTGTGGGTGCCTGCCTGCGCTTTCGAACAGTAAAGTGGCCCCAGAGCAGCCAGTCTGTCACGGGCGAGCTCCAGATTCGGTCTCCCACGACGTTGGCGGAAGCGGTGAACTCATTTCAGCGTAAAGTGAAAATTCAATAAATAAAACTCCTTTTATTTTCACGAAAGTGAAAATCCCGTTCTGCGCTGAGAATCGCCTGAGA
The DNA here is from genome assembly GCA_004027875.1 of Aplodontia rufa. Classification (NCBI taxonomy): domain Eukaryota; kingdom Metazoa; phylum Chordata; class Mammalia; order Rodentia; family Aplodontiidae; genus Aplodontia; species Aplodontia rufa. Next base: position 16,049 of record PVKS010023519.1, read on the forward strand.
AGTCGACTCTGGAGCGGACAAACCTGCGAGCGGATGTTTCCCGTTAGAAAAGGCCCAGAAAATCCGCTGGATCACTGCAGCTCGTCCTGCCAACGCGGTGCGGTCCCCAGGATCGTTGGTGCGCAGGACGGAGCGCTGCAGGATCTCAGCCGCTGGGATCCTGGCTGTCAAACCCAAAGCCCAGGGACTGTGACCCTCAAGACGCCCGCGTATTTCCCATGTGCTCCGCTAGGGGGCGGTGCGGTCCCGCTGAAAACCGCCGTTTTAGGATTTAGTGGCTGGAGGTGATGGTGCAGGGATTATTTTTGTCACAGGGAACTCTTATGAGAGTTATGTGTCTGTTGGCCCCGTGGCGTAATGGTTAGCACCCTGGACTTTGAATCCAGGGATCCGACTTCAAGTCTCGGTGGGACCTTCTTGCTTTTTCCCATTTTTTCTGTACTGTACAAGCCCACGTGTTACTCTATGTTTACCCTTTGAAACCTTCTGTCTTCTCAAATCCAAATTTTATCATCCAGTGCACGTGCTCATGTGCTTTAATGCTCCTCAGTCCTGATTCCACCTGTGCAAACAAGCCCATATGCAAAAATCAACACTTGGGGGAGCAATCCTGGTGCTGTAACAGTGCCCTGAGGCTGGTGGTGAAGGGCACATCTCTCCAATGTCCCCCTTTTGCTTGACTGCTGGAAAGGAATGTGTGCATAGAAGACAGGTGCCTGTTTTTAAAAGAATGCTCACATTACTTGCTCCGTGGCTGGAAAATAATATCTGAACTGAAAAACTGAGGCAAATAAGCTTGGACCTGTGATGCCCTTCCTGCAGGCTTCACTGTTCCATGCAGTGCTGCCTAGAACCAGGCCCACAGTTAGGTATAGAAATCATCATGGCCACAAGTCCATGGGGCTTCTCCTTTAGACCTGCTCTCAGTGAAGCCTTGCACTGGGCCTTTCCATATGGCACTTTTGTGGCACACAGTCCTTTCCCTCCTGCTTGAGGCCACTCTTCCCATAGGAATGATCCTTCCCTACCTAGCCTGCACACATCTCTAACCTCATTTGCCTCCATTCCTGTCACACACAGAGCCCAAAGAGCTTCAGGTCACCAGTCTGAATGTAGGTAAACTTATTCATCCACTCATTTTCTCCTCTTCTTGTCTTCTTTCTGAAAAAAATGTTTTTGCCCCCTGCTCCACCCTCATGAGATCTACTTACTCCTTACACACCTAGACCACCCAGACCTTCCTACCAAGGCCTTTGCTGGACTCCAACTATTTTCTAAGCATACCACCTCCTATTTTAAATGATTAACAAGTTTGTCCCAATCTAGTCAGCAATTCTCCTGGGGAGGGGCCAGGATGTGTCCAGTTCCATCTTCAGTTCTCAGTGCCTGGCTCCTGTTAGGGATTCAATCCTACTTCCTGAGTGCATACTGGCTAATCTGGATCATCCTAGAATCAAGGATAGCTCAGACCCATGTTTGGTTCCAAATAGTTCTCATCTGTTCCCATATTTCACTCATTTTCCCTCACTGATGCCAAGTCTTCACTCAAGCAAAGAACAAGTCTTTGCCCAAGACTGTAGCAGAGCTTTGGTGGAGGTGAGCTTCTGCTGTGGCTCTCTCAATGAGGTCACTTGGTGAGTGCCTAGAGTCAGAAAGGAGCACTGTCACGCTTGGGATGAGAAGGCATGCAGGGGGAAGATGCTCTTCGCACAGCCTTCTTGGGCACTGGCTCTGGAAGCCTGGCCTGGTTTGGTTACCTATTGGTTGTAGGAAGCCCAGCTCCTGTACTGGGCCTGGACCGTGGAAGGCACTGACTACACACTGGAGATGGAACGGAAGATTTTTAGACTGCTGAACAGTAGGCAAGGATCCGGGCTGAAGGCCCTGTCTTTTTCCTCCCACACTGACTTCCCTGGGCCATAGAACCTCCCTTGATGCTTTGTGACAGCTGGTCTGGGAGAGTCTGAGAGCTGCAGGATGTGAGAGGCAGAATGGACACTTCTCCCCAGAGCTGCCACTCCAATCGGGGAGCACTTGTTAACCATAGAAGAACCCCACCGGGACAGGGTCATCAGAAAGAACTATTTTCCTTTTCAGCATTAGAAAATGGGAGAAACCAGGGCATTCCCGTCTGGCTGGGTATGCTCAGGGACAAGAGGTCCACCGAGCTCGTCCGGAGCAGTTCAAAACCATCCGTCTGCAAAGGCTTCTCTTGCTCTCACCAGGTTCAGCCCCTTGGAATCTTCCCGCGGAAGATTTTTACTCCCTTTCCTGAAGGTTCACTACCTGCTCGGTGAAAAAAAAAAAGTGTTCATCACTCTAGGTCATGTCTAGGCTTGAGGAAAAGCCAATTGTCCAGAGAAGACCTAACTTAAAGTTTGTCCTGTGACAGCCACTTGAAAAAATTCACTCCAAGGGACCCTCACAAGAAACCTGTTATTTGCAGTGTGTCTTGGCCAGCTTTTTCGTCGCTATGACAAACACCTGAAAAACAGGACCTAATGGATAAAAAGGTTGTTTTGGCTTCAGAGGTTTCTGTGCCTGGTCCATTGGCTACGATGTAGAGGAAAGGGGCTTAACTCCTGAAAGCCAGGAAGCAGAGACGAGAGGAAGGAGGCAGGGACCGGAGCCTGGAGCCTTCCAGCTCACGTCCCCAGAGACGCGCCACTTCCAGCTTCCTTCTCCTCCCAGTGCCTTTCGTCTAAAAATCCATCAGGAGATAATCCACTAAAGCGACCAGAGCCCTCATCTCACGGCCCAATCCTTTGCCAAAGCCCCTCTTGGACTTGGGACTTTAACTCAAGAGACTTCCGGGACGTTGCAAGTCCGAGCACGGCACAGGAGCCCATGGTTGGGGCAGGGGGGAGGGGGAATTTGCGCGCGCACAGGGAGGGCGTCCCTGGCCACCAGCATACTCCGTCTCCAGCATCCTTCCCGGGTCTCTGGTGAGATCTTTCCATATGCGTCCTCAAAATCGCCAGATGCGACCTGAGGAAACGGAGGTGAATCGAAGTGGAGGCTCCTCGCCTGCAGGTCAGCGCACGGTCCCAGCTTCCCGGCTGCGAAACTTACGCGTGGCCTCCATCTAAAGTGCTTGTCCCGGAACCCAGCAAACAGTCAGGGGACCGTTTTGGTTCAACGACCTCATTTTTGTTCCAGGGAAGAAATAAACGCCGGGACAACAAGCTCCGGGACCCCTCCCCCCGGGAGGGAAGGCTTGGGCTTGGTGGGGCTATAGTGTGGAGGACAAAGCCGGTGCTGAGCCACCTCGGATGCGCGAAGGATGCGGGTGCAGACTTGCTGGAGAGGCGTCTGCGACCGGTCCCGCTCAGGAAGAGCCGAGCTGCGTTCGTGGGTCGACCACCGCTTTTGAGGGCCAGAAGGAAGGGGCAGCATCAAGAGGCAGCTGGAAGAGGCTGGAGCCAGAGGCAGCGGGAAGAGGCAGAGTCAGGGGAAACAATCGAAACACCTTTGCGCGTTGGGCCCCATGGTGTAATGGTTAGCACTCTGGACTCTGAATCCAGCAATCCGAGTTCAACTCTCGGTGGGACCTAGTGTAAGTGTTCCTTTTCTCTTCTAACTACTAACCATTTTGTTATTTCTGCAAATTTCATTCCAACCCAGAGAAGTGTTTGTGTGCAAGCACATGAGTTAAATGAGAGCAGGGATACTTTCCACTAAGTATTCCCAACACGTTTGCTTTCTATATACAGTGTAAATGCTTCTCAAAAATTATATACTTGCCTTTTGATGATGGCACACTACTACTAAATTCAAAGACAAACCAGAAGAAAAAAATTTAAATATAGGGAAATATTGGTAATAACCGAAAACAATGTCTCCTTTTTTTTAAGCGAGAGAATAAATATCAACTTTTTTTTCATATGATTCTCCTCGCTTCACAAACACAACGTAGTTACTGGGATTCAAAGTCAGGCCCTCGCGCAGGCAGTGCAAGCACTGTAAGTGGTGATCTCTACTCCAGCCAGTAATGGCTTCCTTTTTATATGATTTTCTGTTTCAGAATGGTATGAAGGCTAACCAGTCACAGATTTTAAGTATCAACATGTAATATATTGGGACAAAATTCTATGGCAGATGTAGAATTGAAAGAAAAAGGATGCATGGACATTTTAGAGTGACAGTTATCTAAAACTACATTTTTAAAGAATTCTAATTCATGTCAAATTGTTAGTTTGGGGTTCAAATGGACAAAATCTGTTGAAAGCTCATTCATCTAATGTTGAAATTTCACCAACATGTTGGCAATTCTATTCTCGAAATGATATAAATTTGTGAAGAAACATTTCGGAAGACCAGTGAGAACAATGAATGTGAAAACACAAAAATATGTTGACAATTGGTAAAAAGTCTCAGGGGTTAAACAGCTCGGGAACGCTGCTCCTGAGGTGAGGAAACAGGGACCTGGGCATCACATGCTCAGACTCCTCCACTCCTATTTTTCAAGTGTGTTTTTTCTTCTGTGATATTGTATGTACCCAATATAGTTTGTATTTTTATTTTTTAGGACACATTCATTTAAACATTTTTATTAAGCCTTCATTGCTCAAATATTTCTTATCCAACAGTTTTCAAATCAATGCTTTCTTCTGAGTTCTCAATTTCAGCTACATGCTATTTTATATCCTTCATTTAAATCACTACTCTATCTGGAAACTTGATTTCTCGTATAGTTGAGTGATAAATGTTCATTTTTGTTCTCTTCCATAGGCAAAGTTAAATGTGCTGTCACAATGAATTTTAAAATCTTCTTTGCCTACTGATATGAAATGTTAACTTTCCATGTTAATGTGTCCATTTCTAATTTGTGTATTTCCCTTTATGCATATCTATGGTGATGGAAGGTCTTTTAATTATTTTTTCTTGTAATACAATTTACTTCCCCAGAGGATTCTCCTCCCTCAGGGTATTTGACATTTTCAGGCTCGGGAATAAGGAGGTAAAGAGAACATTCATTTGTGGGAGGTAGACATGAAAGTGTCACTTTCTCTTCCCAGGTAAGACTTTCCTGTCTTTGAAATGAGTGAAAACAGAACTACGCAAATATTTGGAGAAGAAAAAAAATAACTAGCCCTTAAAATAACTAGCAGAGGATGGTTTAAATCCATCGACCTCTGGGTTATGGGCCCAGCACGCTTCCGCTGCACCACTCAGCTGATGATATAATGGTGTTACTTATCTTCTTTATTATCCATTTTGTCACACTAAAGGTTGTATGTGCATTCTCTCTATTCCTGTCCTCTGCCTGTTTCTTTTTTCTTTTTCCTTTCTTGTCCTCTCTGGGATTTATTCCCATGAGAACCAAATGACTTCCTGCAGTCCCACCACCATCCCAAAGCTGCTTTTCCAAGTCTGCTGAAGATGCTTCAAAAGGTGACATCTTTGCTTCCAGAGCATCTTGGAACCCAAAGAAACTCCACAGCAAGTTGAGCAAAAACCCTCACAAGCCCTTTCTAAGAACTGAGGAGGGAACACTGTCAGACTTACTGTCTTTAAGGAGAAAGTATCTTAACCAGAGGTTCCTGTCCCAAGAAAATTTCTTTCACAAAACTAGTGGCCTTTGTGTTTGCTAAGCAAATGCATTTTCAGCTTCCTGAGTACCTGGTCCAGGAGTGCAGGCCTGTGTCCTAGGAGTCCTGGAAGGGGCGCCCCTTCCTGTGGTCAGCTGTGGCCTGCTCTCTCATGCTCAGCAGTCCCAGACCTCCAGCACTTTGGATGGCACCATCCTTTCCACCAACTTCCTTTTCCTGTCTTTTCAGACCTCCATGTCTTCACTAAAGTCTTGTTTTTACAGTCCCAGGACTGGCATGGAGTTGGTGGCCAATTACTCCCCAGAAATTCCCTTTAAATTTTCTTTTTCCTTCTCAAAAAACAAAACAAAAACCAGGTGGAGACAGGGAGAGAGACTGGGGTCAGGAAGATGTTACAGAACAGGAGCAGGAGAAAGGTGGCAGATGGATTCATGTGGACAAGATAGGTCCTGAGCAGAACTGAACCAGGTCTCACCCAGGACTGCAGTGTTCTGAACAGACACCATCACAGCAATTGCCACTTGCCTGTAGGCCCATGTGTCTCCTCTCCACAAATGTTTTGCTCATTTTCTGAGAGCTGTTGCTCCACTAGATCAGGTCACCCACCAGGTGCCTACATCCAACTTTCTTCAGACAACATCTAGGTGGGGAAACTTTTCTGTCCTCCAAAGCCAGGAGTCCTGTTTCCTCTGTCCCCCTTGAGGTTTTGGAGTCGTGGTGCCAGGGCCTCCTCTCTTCCCTGGAAAGCCAGGAAGGAAGTGAAGAGGAAACAGATGCTTGCATGGATAAGCAAAAGGTACCTCACCTGGGTTATCTGTTGCTTTGTGTTTTGCAGGTGAGGGAACTGAGGTTTATCAGAGTGCTACCTCATTTCCAAAGGGCAAAGGAACTGACACTTTAGAGAAAACATTAAGGAAAAATTTGAGAAATTACTTCAGGAAAAGCTAGTAGTCCCAGGAAACAAATGTTTGAACAAGACTAAGAAAGAAATCCTATGCCCTGGGACGCTCATCTTGAAGACAGTGGCTCAGAGATGAGCTGGTTCTGGCAGGGAGGCAGGGTTAGAGGGGATCAGTGGTCCCTTGGCCTATTTTAAGGCTGAGTAAACTTAGGAGTGGGGTGCTAGGAGTGAATCAAGTCCACCAAAATTTATAGACCAAAGCCCTAAACCTGGAGGTGACAGCACTTGGTGACAGGGCATTTAAGAAGGTGATTAAGGTTAGCGAGGTCTTGGGGTGAGGCTGACATCCAATAGGACTAGTGAGAAAATAAATGTGGCCCAGATGGTGGAATTTTGGCATGGTGGCTTGAACAAACTTACACAAGTGTCCACTATGGATTTGACTATGAACAATGTTAAGACCCCACCCCAGTGATATTCATGCAGAGCAGCCCCTCTGCTAGGTGCACTCTCCAGTGGGCCAGAAGCGTTCCCACAGTCTTAAAAGTACCCATATCTAGATGAGCAGTGTTCAGCTTCACTCTCTCCTATTTGACCTATGGATGGACCCAGCACTGGATTCTTCATACTTTCCCTTGTAAAATTCACCTCTCTCAAAAGTTTTCAAAGAAAATGACAGCTCTCATCCTTTCAGAATGCTAATGTAATTAGCATTAGGTGTAAAAACTTCATGGAATAAGAGATACAGAGGAATTGGTGGCTGAGAAACCCCTGTAAGTCAAGTGAGCTGAGTACCAGTTGTTTATTTTGTGTGGATTCACAAAGGAGGAGGGAAAATTTTTCTCATTTCCTTCTAAAATATCTACTGTATTGTGGAGTATGTAAATGACATACAATGACAATAATATAGTGTTTTGTGTTCCTTGAAATTTTATTTGCAGTTATAGAAGCAATAATATTCTTTTTGCCAGCATGGTTTGGACACCATAAATCCAGCTGCAGAGTGCCAAGGAGCTGTTGCTGCAGCTTTCCTCAGCTTGTAAGATGTCTGTCTTTGCCAGATGTTCTCTCTGAATGGACACTGCTGTTGGATTAGAATGCATTCTAATGACCTCATTTTAGCTTCAAGGCCTCTGTAAAGAGATTACCAGGGAATCCACTCTGCAGTCTCAGGGCTGGAGCTTCAGCCCCAGTAGCTCAGCCACCAACTCCATCACTGGGGCCTGTGATTCTGCCTGTCACAGACCCACACTCCACAGATCATTGGGTCTTCTCAGAGAAATGACCCTTATCATTGGGTAACGTTTCTTCCTGATCTTTCTTTCTTTAAAGTCTGTGTTGACTCCCATTGTGCTATGACTACTATTGACATTGAGTTTTTCAGCTGTAGAGTTCATGGAGCTGGGTCTTCTTTCTTTTTTAATCCATTATGGCAACCTCTGACTTTTTTTGTTTGTTTGTTTGTTTGTTTTTGTTTTTTGTGGATCTGGGGATCTAACCCAGGGCCTTGCACATGCTAGGCAAATACTCTACCACTGAGCTACAACCCCAGCCTAGTCTCTGACTTTTAATTGGTTTCTTTAGACCACTGATGTTTAAAGCAATGATTGATAGTTGAATTAACAGCTACCATCTTTATTATTTTTATATTTATTGCCTTCTTTTTTCTTTTTGGTCCCACTTTTCTCCACTTCTCTGGTTTTAACTGACACTAATTCATGTTAGTGGTACTTAGAAAGCCCACAAGGGTGGCCTCTTGATGTCACTGGTACCTGTGAGAAGAGATCTACCTCATTTTCTTTCTTTCATTTTCTGAAGTACTTACTGTAAAATTTCTTGCTCTTGTATCTCTTGATGACAAATCCCTAGTCACCTGTCTTCCTATGTCCACACCAGGACAGAACTAGGGCTCCCCTCCTCAAGAATGCTACCTGGCAAGCTACTTCACAATGATATTGGACCCAGCCCCCATTACAATGTGCCACATGGCACTGGCTAAGCCACCTGCCAAATGCCAGTTCCAATGCCCCAGCCACATGTGAGCCGTCTTAAAGGTGGACCCTCCAGCTGCCTCGTGTGGAGAAAGGACAAGCTGACCTTACCCAAACTGCAGATGTGGGAGTGAAGTGAGTGCTATTGTGGTAAGCTATGGTTTTGGTTGGCTTTCTAGGCAGCAACATAGAATAAAGAACAACAGCAAGGGAAGGCATTTTTCCAAACTCTCGGTGGTGGGGTGTGGGTGTTCAGCACTGGCTCTCAAGTATGCCAAGGTTAAGAAGCTTGGTTACTCACTACCAATGTTCCTTTAATAACAGAACACAGGGTTTTGATGCATCATTTTCATCTGACAATGGTACTTTGCTGGGCTGACCCCACATGAGCATCTAAGTTTCTTTTACCCAGGACAAAATGGGAATTTCCGGTTGGAACACAACCTCAGCATGCTGGGCCGGCCTTTCAGTTTCCACCAGGTAACAAGCACAGGCCAAAAGCTGCTTTTAAAAGGGGTGCAGAGAGAAGCTGTTCCAGGGGGCCTATGGGTTCAGAAGCCTAGGAGTCCTTGGAGCCCAAGAGACTTCTGTTTGCGAAAAGCTCCAGTCAGCATCATCTCCCAGCCCTGAGACTTAGAATTCAAATGTGAAGGCAGGTCTAATAGCCTCAGCAGCAGGACCTGAGCAAGCACTTGTGGAATAGCCTGGAAGACCTCATCCTCCCTGGGTGCCCCAGTGCAAAGCAGCCATTTCCCTGGTTATCTGGAAGATAGAGACCAACAGAGCACCCAGGTGGGGTCTCTGCTGTGGAGATAATACAGACCCCAACTGGGTGCTCTGTTGGTCTCTAGTGCCCAAAAAGTCCAGTCCTCTTTCTCAGTTGGCAAGTTTGATTCAACAGGCTTTGATGGGCAGGATCTGGAGTTTAGCACTGATCTCCAGGGCAAGTATGCCCTTAAAAAGTTACCTGTTTATCTGGTCCCTGAATTTTGTCAGGGTTCACTTCCTGGCTTGCTTGTAATGTCTCTGAAATGATCAAGCCCAAGGCCTATGGTGTGGTCTGCTCATCCAGGTCCACGATCTACATAGTAGATGGGACTTCCTTAGATACAGTGGCCACATCCAACCCCAGCCTCTGGTGGCACATGGCTGCAGAGTCCGGTGAGCTGGCACTGTAAGGTATAGCAAAAGCAAACTAACCTGATCTTCATCCCTCAATGGCATGGAGAATGCACCTGGTTGAGGTTAATAACTGCATCTAGGTACCCAGAGCCTTCCTGGTGTAGCTGATCGCCGACATGATACCTGGACTGCCAGTGCCAATGAGTCTTTTATAGCATCTCTCTCTCTCTCTCTCTCTCTCTCTCTCTCTCTCTCTCTCTCTCTCTTTCCTGTCAAAAGTGAGGCCCCACAGGTTTTCTTAGTTGACAAAACTGGACTGTTAAAAGTGGAGACAATTCCGACAATACTCCTGCTTAAACTGGATCTTCAGCCGGTGTGGTGTCCTTCTCTCCCTCAGGAATGCTGTATTGTCTTATACTACATTATGAGGTTTGGGGAGCCATGGTGGCTCTCAGCCAGAGATCTGTCCCACTGTGAGGACTAAAATGTTTTTTTTTTTTAGTTGGAGCATAGCCCTATAATACACTCAACAGAAGTGAACACACCACTCACATGTCCAGTGAGACAAACGGCCCCACTCATCAGCAAGTGTCTCCCTACCTTTGCCCCCAACCACAAAATACCACCCTATGGCCTTGCCCATCTGCAGATCCAGGAACCATAGTGTCCCATGTCCACTCTGGCAGGTATGTGAGGCTTCTGGCCTTTAGCAGCTACTGGAGACCTCCACCATACCTCTATGCCTGCTTAAAGAGCACCAAGTTCTTGATGCTCTTCCCTGAGAAGGTGACTCTGCCAAAGAGCCTGAGGGCTGCCACTGCCTCTGCCTGTCTCCCAGTCCTCCTCCTTGGTCCTTAGCACTTCCTGATTGGCAAGGGCTTCCCTTTAACAGGTACTGATGGCATTTATCAGACATGGGGGGGGGTCATCAATCACTTCCATAGGGACCCTGTGCTTTGTCAGCCAGATGCACCAAGTGGTCCCAGCCCTGATTTAGCATTTTGTAGAATCCTGGCCTCATTCTGCTGCCTGAGGTAAAGTTTTCAATGTTATTTCCAAGAACAACTCCAGGAGGAAAGAGTGAAACCAGGGAGTCATACCAGGGATGAGCTCCATGCTCTGTGAAACCATCAATATCAATCACTCTAGACAACTGAGTGTCATCCAGTTCCCCAGGACCCCATCATGGCTGCACAAGCTGCACCTATTCCTCGGTTGACCAAGGGCACAGAGGAAGTTCAGATGAGTCTCGTGGGTCCCCTGAGTCCAATAGGAGGCTGCAGAGCTGGAAGCCAGAAGAGTGTGGGCAGATTAGGGGTCGGCTCTGTGGTCTGTGGCTGCAGCTCACTGGGTGTCCCTGCACCTACACTGCAGCACTGGGTTCTGAGCCTATCTGCCCAGCAGCACTGCCCCTCTCAGGACAGCAATACGCAGAGCACCTCCTCCTCCTCAGCCACCCAAGATGACAGGACCTCTCCTGGCTGTTGCCCACAGTAGTCCCTGACGGCACTAATTCCCATGTCCTGCTGGCTTCCTCTCTATGGCCTCTAACATAGTTTGAGCACCTCTTGCCCCCACCACTCGGCTGCCTCAGGGTCTGAATCCTAATCTCAGTCTTCATGCTCCTCCAGCAATAAGCGACTACGTAGTAGTGCCCAAGGACTGATGGCCAGGGGATCCTCTGCCTCAGTCCAGGCCTCAGTCCATTTATACCTGCCAGGAGGTGACCATGCATCACACTTGTCACCCCTCCATCCCACAAAATTTCCAGTAGCATGTCCAGCCCCTGAACCCCCAGTCCCACCTGGGCCTGATAATGGGGGTATCGCCCCTTCCCCTGTAAGCTGCAGTTCTGTCAGACCAGACCCAGCTCACTGCACCAATTTTGTGTTCAAAAATTACCAATCCTGAAGCTGGAGTGGTGGCTCAGCAGTTTCGGTGCTTGCCTGGCAAGCATGAGGATCTGGATTCAAACCTCAGCACCACGTACGCAACTAAGTGTTGGAGCAACTAAGGCCATGTGAAAAACTAAATAAAATTGTTTCTCTCTTTCTCTGTGTCTGTCACTGTCCCTCTCTCTTAAAAAAAAAAAAATCCCAATCCTAAGGAAAAGGGCCAAAAAGGGCCAAAAGCACCCTGGGCCCACCCCCAGGGGTCTGCCCCTCTGCATCCTGCCAGTGGAGGTCCCTCTGCCTGAGCAGTGAGACAGCACAAAGCACAAATTAGGTGAACTGCATGTATTTATATGTGTAGTTCTTTCCTCCTTTAGACTTACTGGGAGCAAATAAAGTACTAAAACAAATAATCAGGGTTTTAAAATTTAGAGATTTTGACCTTTTAGAATTTCAACATGAGATTTATGGCATTCAGGACTATGTTTTGGAATTATGATCCAAACCTGATCTATTACAAATCCACTCACAGTTCTGAAATGGAGATTGCCAGTGTTAAATGAAACCCATTTAATTATTTGCCTATGTGAAAAGGCACAAATTGGGCATGCTGTTGCCCACCTAATCCCAGAGACTTTGGAGGCTCAGAATTCAAGTTGGAGGCCAGCTTCAGCAACTTAGCAAGACCCTATCTCAAAATAGAAAGTAAAGATTAAAAATACAGGTACCTGAGTGGTGGCTTGGTGGTTACAGTGCTTGTCTGGCATGTGCCAGGATATGGGTTTGAACCCCAGCACCACGTACACAATGAAGTGTTGAAACAACAAGAGGCACATGAAAAACTAAAACTAAATAGAATTGATTCTCTCTCTCTCTCTCTTAAAAAAAAAAACCCATTAAAAATAAAAAGCACCCTGGGGTCAATCCCCAGTACCATAATGGAAAAAAGAAAGAAAAGCAACAGACCCTTCCCTTGTCCTGAGAGACTCATCTGAGCTCCACAGTCTAATCTTGGGTCTCCTCCCAGTCCACATGTTCCAGCTTTTCACATGAATCCTGCTCAGTCCTTTGGTGAGATTCTGTCTGTTGGTCTGATCTTCCTGGATATTTGATCAAATTCACCTTGCCTCACCCTCAATTTCCTATCACCCTTGCCCGTCTTGGGCAAAAATACTGACAGGTCATTTCAGCAAAGAATTATCCCCAGCTTCTTAGCAATGTTCCACCCACTATGCCCACCCTGACCCTCATTCTTCATCTCACTTTCTGTTGCTACAAAAACCCCAGAAAAAAGCTGCCTGATTGTGAACAATTTTTTCTTTAGATGTAACTAAAAAGCTTATTACAATAGTGCAAATCAATACCAATAAATTGAAAAAGACTAAAGGAATAACAAATATATAATGTAATTCTTTTACACCAATGAGTACTCAAAATAATATCCTCAAAAAGACAGTTGAGGGGCTGGAGTGGTGGCTCAGCAGTTTCGGTGCTTGCCTGGCAAACACAAAGACCCAGGTTCAAATCCCAGCACCCTGTACACAACTAAGTGTTGGAGCAACTAAGGCCATTTGAAAAAATAAATAAAGTTGTTTTAAAAAAAAAAGACAGTTGAATGACCTATAATCACTTAGTTATAAATATTAATTTTATTCTAGAAGTGCTCTAAATTTCATAAAAGCATGGTAGATGGAGATTTCTTACCTAAATACAAATATTTTAATGCAGTCAGATATGGTGTCCCAGGAACTCAGGAGGCTGAGGCAGGAGGATCACAAGTTCAAAGCCAGACTTAGCAATTTAGGGAGACCATGTCTCAAAATAAAAAATAAGATAATGGACTAGAGATGCTGCTCAGTGGTTAAGCAACCTTGGATTCAATCACTGGTATATGTATATGTATTTATGCAAACAATTGATTTTTATAAAAAAATTAAAATTTAATCTAATTTATGACAAGATTTATACCAAAAAGAGTAAACCGGGGCCAGGTCTGGTGGCCCAGGCTTGTAGTCCCAACAAATTGGAAGGTTGAGGCAGGAGGCTGAGGCAGGAGGATTTCAAGTTTGAGGCCAGCCTTAGGAATTTAGTGAGGCCCTAAGCAACTGAGGGATACCCAGTCTCAAAATTAAAAAGAAAAAGTGAGTGGGGGACCTTGGGGGATGTAGCTCAGTATTAAAGTCACTGTGGGCTTAGAGTAAACTGGAGTAGCCTCATTCTTTGCAAATGTGATTCACTGAAATGAGTACTTATCACAACAAATCAGTAATGAACGAATGCTTATAAATAAGTCCATTTAAATCCCATCTATGAACAACAGTCTTCCAGCTCCTCCAACTCTCTGGAGTCCAGTCCTGTCCTCTGCTTGGTGAGGGGCTGTGACGACTGTGGCATAGGTGACCCCACAAGAGGCCTTTGGAGCTGGCCTGATAGATGTAGGACCTGGGCACTGTGAGGACCAGGCACACCTTCCCAGACCCTTGTTCTTCCCTGGTGACCAGACCCCAGCAGTCCACAGAAGGCAAATGTAAATCCCACTGTTGGGGTCTGACCTTTGGTCTGACCTTCACTTCATTTCATCAGCTGCCCTGGAGCGATCTTATTACTATTTGTATAAGTTCCTTCAGGAGGGGCTGCTAGGTCCTGCTGTTAATCTTGCTAATTGTTGATACAAAAGGTCAAACAGGGTGGGTCAGACTGTATTGACCACAGAATGTTCCTAACTTTTGTCTGTACTGAAATCTACATAACACCTGGCAACTCCCTTAGAAGGATTATTGATTCCTTGGCTGTCTCCCCTCCTCCTCTATAAAAACCCGTGTGCCTTAGTAATAAACGGGTTCTGAGCTGCCATCAGCTGCGTGTGGTTGCCTCGTTTCCCCAGCTGGGAGGGAAGGGGTCCCTGGACGAGGGGGACCTGGGTTCCAGCCGTCAGCGCTCACCTCCTGATGGGCTCCTGGGGGACAATACAGCTCCCCACAAAATGGTGCCCCGTGTGAGGAATCGCTCACACTCCCGCCGTCAGGACATTGCCCACCAGGAAGATATTCTGGCTCTGGTGAGTTGCCCCCCAGCGCCCTGGTCTTAGGGCCCCGCCTTTTTCCTTTTAATTTCTCACTAGTTGGCTTTGAAAGCCCCCACCCTGGTTAGGGCCCCACTTTTTTCCAGTGCCCGGGTATTAGGGCCCCAGCTTCCTTGCTTTTAATTTCTCCCTAGTTGGCTGTGAAAGCCCCCGCCCTGGTCCAAGGGCCCCACGCTCTCTCCTTTTTAATTCAAGTACATAAGCCCAACGCCCTAGCCTTAGGGCTCACTTTCTTTAAATTACCTCAGCATTCTTGGGCTCCTCTCTTCTCCCTATTCCCCATGCCAGCTGACGGGGAGCCCTTTGGCTCACCTCAACACTTTTGGACCCCAGTGTTTGGGCCTCTCCGAGCTGCAGGAGCCCTTATTTCTCTGATTACAGTGGCCCTCTGGCTACCTGAAAGTAACTTATTTGATTGGGATATGCGGGACAAAATCGAGCAGCTCCTTAGGGAAGCTCAAGTCCAATCTGGGCATTTTCTCTTTTTGGCTTGGCCCTGTGGCCTGCTAAAGGTGGGTCACCTTCTCTCCCGCCCTCACCACGTACCACATCAGCCTCTAACCCTCGAGGCAGCCACCCCGCCCCATGGTATCCATGGGAGCCTGGAGGTTAGAGCGATGGCTGAAAGGTTACAAGCCTCCCTTCTCTTAATTTTAAAGGACGTCCACTAATTCAGACAGGAGCTTCATTCTCATGTTATGCCAGGTTCACCGCCAGCCTGCATAACCCAAAAATGCCCTAAAAATGCCTCATTCTATCATTTTGCAGCTTAACTCCTTTGTAAAAGGGAAGGAGATACCAACTAATTATCTGCTTGATAGCCATCTTTTACAATGCAAATTACATGAGCTAACGCCTAAAGCGGTGTAAAATAATGCTACTTTTAAATTCAAGCGGCTAAAGGCCTAAGGGAAAAGCCAACTGCTCCAAGTTAAATCCTAAGGAGTTTTCTCTTCATTTGGAGGTGGTCAACCAATACAATGTTCTGTAAATGTTTAAAGTGTTTCATTCAGTACTTCTAGGATTTTTCTTCAATGGAAAAAGATGGTTTAAATTTTTATAATATCCTGAGGTTTCATGGATAACCTAAGTTAACGATATCTTGATTTAGTTTCTATAAGGTGACACTTGTTTATTAAGTTCTATAAGGTAACATACATTTGGGTTTATTAAATGTGCTTTTATAGATTGAAAACTAAAAAGATAATATAAGATTGCTTTAATCTGGGTCTTCACTAAAAAAAAGCAAGGTTATTAAGAACTAAAATTCTAACAGGTGTAATTCTATATGTAAAAAATACAAAAGATTTAAAGTGATTATAAAAACATTAAAATTTTCACAAGGATTAGATCAGAATACGGATTTTAAAAAGAGTCAAGGCATTATGGAGCATGCACATCTCACCATCAAAATTATCCACTTAAAAACAAAAAGGGGGGGCTGAAGCGGTGGCTCAGTGGTTACGGCACTTGCATGGCATGTGCGAGTATGTGAGTTCAAACCCCAGCACCACGTATACAGCAAAGTCTCAGAGCGACAAAAGCCACATGAAAAACTAAATAAAATTGATTCTCTCTCCCTCTCTCTCTCCCTCTCTCTTTAAAAAAAAAAAAACAAAAAAACAAAAAGGGGGAATATACTGCCCCATGAGACCTACTTAATCATATCCTTTTATTCTTAATTTTTAAACTTTGGA
>PVKS010023520.1:0-32298 GCA_004027875.1 Aplodontia rufa
TTTGTATAGTTTCTGGTCTAATTCCTAAGTCTTTGATCCACTTTGATTTGACTTCTGTACAAAGTGATTGGGATCTAGTTTTATCTTCTACATATAGATATCTAGTTTGCTTAGCACTATTTATTAAAAAAAAGGCTATCTTCAACTTTTTTTTTTTTTTAAAGAGAGTGAGGTTCATTGAGAACCAATTTTTATTTAGTTTTTCATGTGATTCCATTCTTCTGACACTTCGTTGTGTATGTGGTGGTAGAGTTTGAGCTCATGGTGCTGGGGTTTGAACTCGTGTACTTGCACATGCAAGGCAAGCCCTCTAATCGCTGAGCCACCGCTCCAGCCCCTTCAACATGTATTTTTGGCACCTTTGTCAATTATGAGATGACTGTTAAGTTTATTGGTTTGCTTCTGTGTGTTCTGTTCCACTGGTCTTCATATCTATTTTGATGCTAAGACCATGCTGTTTTTGTTATTGTAGCTCTGTAGTGTACAGAGAAAAGGTGTTGTGAT
Organism: Aplodontia rufa; assembly: GCA_004027875.1. Taxonomy (NCBI): domain Eukaryota; kingdom Metazoa; phylum Chordata; class Mammalia; order Rodentia; family Aplodontiidae; genus Aplodontia; species Aplodontia rufa. The sequence continues at coordinate 505 of PVKS010023520.1, forward strand.
GCTTCCTGCATAGGACTTCCTGCTCAGGATTGCTTTGCCTGTTCTGGATCTGTTATTCTGCCAAATGAATTTAAGAATTGTTTTTTCTAATTCTGTGAAGAATGTCATTGATATTTTGATGGGGATTGCATTAAATCTGTATAGTGCTTTTGGCAGAATTGCCATTTTGACTATGTTAATTTTGCCTTTCCAAGAACGTGGGGGTGGGTCTTTCTATCTTCTAGGGTCTTCAGTTTCTTTCTTCAGTGTTCTATAATTTTCTTTGTAAAGATCTTGTCATCTCTTTGGTTAGATTAATTCCCAAGTATTTTGTTTTCATTCGCAGTTATTGCTAATGGGATAGTTTTCCTGATTTCTTAGCAGAATCACTGTTGGAGTATAAAAGCTATTGATTTATGAATGTTAATCTTGTATCCTGCTACTTTTCTGAATTCATTTACCAATTCTAGAAGTCTTCTGGTGGAGTTTTTTTGGGTTATGTCATCAGCAAACAGATAATTTGACTTCTTCATTTCCTGTTTGTATCTTTAATTTCCTTCTCTTGCCAGATTGCTCTGGCTAGAGTTTTAAGAACTATATTGAATAGAAATGGTGAGAGTAGATATTCTTATCCTGTTGCCTGATTTTAAAGGAAATACTTTCAGTTTTTCTCCATTCAGTATGCTGTTTGATTTGGGTTTGTTATATATAGCCTTTATAATGTTGAGATAAGTTCCATCTATCCCTAGTTTCTTCAGTGTTTTTAACATGTGTGGGTGCTGGATTTTATCACAAGCCATTTTACATCTGTTGAGATGATCATATGATTCTTGTCCTTAATTCTATTTATTTGATAAATCACATTCATTGATATACATATGTTGACCCAACCTTGCATCCCAAGGATGAAATCCTCTTGATCATGGTATATTATCTTCTTGATATGTTTTTGAATGTGGTTTGCGAATATTTTATTTAGGATTTTTGCATCTATGTTCATCAGCGTTGTTGATCTGTAGTGTTCTTTCCTTGGTGTGTCTTTGTCTGATTTTTGTATCAGGGTTATGCTTGCTTCATAGAATGTATTAGTCTGTGTTCCCTCCCCCTTTCAATTTCATGGAATAATTTGAGAATGACTGGTGTTATGTTTTCTTTAAAGGTCTAATAGAATTCTGCTGAGAATTCATCTGATCTTGGACTTTTCTTTGTTGGAAGTCTTTTATTTTTTTATTTTTTATTTTTTTGTTGTTGTTGGAAGTCTTTTAATTGCCTTTTCAATTTTATTTCTTGATATTGGTCTGTTTGAGTTTTCTGTTTGGTTTGGGCCAAGAAAGTTTGGTTGCTTTTCATTCAACAGCTTCCCTCATTAATTCTAGGTTCATTAAGCCAGTTCCTACCCCTTCCCATGCTTTTCCCTCTCTCTACCTGTGCCTGCCACCGTCAGCTAAGTTAGCACATCTCTAACATTAGTTCTTAAATTATGTTTGATGTTTCTGACTTTCTGTTTCTCTGATTTCTCTTATTGTCCAGTACTAAATTTAAGTGAGTTCCCTTATTTACCCTCCTTAATGAAGAGCAGTTGTCCCACTTTTTAGGTGTGGAGAAGGAAACTCTGGGAAATAAATCTTTCCTCTAATCTGCCATCTTTTCTTAACTCTCATAACTTGATCTTAAAGCTACATCCTGAGTGCCGGATAGAAACAAAGTGTTGAACTATATATTCAACTTAAAAATCTTTTTTTCCCTTTTTAAAGAGAGAGGGAGGGAGGGAGGGAGAGAGAGAGAGAGAGAGAGAGAGAGAGAGAATTAATTTTATTAGTTTAGTTTTCCATGTGGCTTTCGTTGCTCCAATACTTCTTTGTGTATGTGGGCCTGGGGTTTGAACTCAGGTCCCTGCGCATGCCAGGCAAGCACCATAACTGCTAAGCCACCACTCCAGCCCTCAACTTAAAATTGTGATGAAACATTTTACAACTGTGGTTGACAGTCATTATTTTTTCTAGTTAGCTTTTGAAGATTTCTATCAATCTCCCTTTATTTACACAGTTTTCTTATTTCTTTGGTGTATCTTGAAATAATTTGTAATTTTTTTTTTATTAAAGAGAGAGGGACAGTGAGAGAGACAGAGAAAGAGAGAATCAACTTTATTTAGTTTTTTACATGGCCTTTGTTGCTCCAACACTTAGTTGCGTACGTGGTGCTGGGGTTTGAACTTGGGTCCTCATGCTCGCCAGGCAAGCACCGAAACCGCTGAGCTACTGCTCCAGCCCCAATTTGTAATTTTTTAAGGAGAAGAGAGAAAGAGAGAATCAATTTTATCTATTTTTTCATCTGGCCTTTGTTTCTCCAACACTTAGTTGTGTATGTGGTGCTGGGATTTGAACTTGGGTCCTTCCACATGCCAGGCAAGTGATTCCACTCCAGCTCCAATAATTTGTGTTCTCGAGACCTGATTGTTTTCTCTCTTTATAGCCTATCCAAAGCTATGGACCATGGAACTCTTTCTATAGAGCTGGCACATTTTACTGGAGGCACTGAGGTTACTAAAGAACCTATATCATTAATTTTTAAATGTTCTTTTAACAGAAAACCTATTGGTTTTTTTTGAAAACTAGTATGATTTTAGTTCTATAGGGTAAATGTCTAATATAATATTCATAAGAATATTGTATAACATGAATTTATCTTTTCTTATTTAACAATGTAGATGAGATTAGCTGATCAGTATAGGTCAGAATAACTGTTTAATGTGAGTTGGAGAAAATTGTTTTTATATATTCAGTTTAGACCTAGGATATGAAAATAGAGTAAAGCTCACTAATACTAATTGGAAGATGAACAGTTTAAATTTGTAAATAGTATGCATTCATTGACATAAATTTACTTTCATTAATTGTAATTCTTAAAGCAAATGCCTCCAAAGAGGCAGTTTTATGAATTGAAATGATTGATTTATAAGTAATAGTAGCTAATTTGTCCCCCAAATCTATAGTGGTTTTTTTTAAGATTAATTGATGAATAATTTAGATTAATTACTTATACAATGTTTATCACATCATTAGTTTGCTTTTATTAGTTTAACATCTTGAAATCATCACATATTCTCCATGAGTGTCTCCCCTAGTTGTGGAATAAAATGTATACATTGTTATTTAAATTTTTTTAAAACTTCAATGGGTCCAGGTACAGATTTCCTAAAATATCTTCTCACTGTCCTAGATTTGTTACTTTTAGATGTTCCATAAAAGTCTTCCTGTATAAAAGTACTGCACACACCCATAATTTCTTTCTTCTCTAAATAAAGTTCTAGTTGCATTTGAAAATGCCCTAATAGAATATAATTTCAAGAAACTAAATTCTAAACAAACAAACCAATCAACCTATAAAACTCTTATGGTAGGAATTTCAGAGAAACTATATTCCTGACTCTTTCAAAGTAGTTAAAAAGTTTTTTTAACCCTGAAAATTTTGTTTCACTGGAATGATAATTTCAAGTTAAGACACTGATTAAATGATCATTTGACCTGTTGAGTAGCTTTTATAATTTGTTATATATGAGATACAGAAGGTAAGCAACAAGGTATAGAGCATGTGAGATTTAACCATTATCCTATGAAATTTTATTTACAATATTTTTAAATTGAGAAGCCAGCGAAAAGGGATAAGATGTGGAGCAAAACCTGCCATTCTAGTTGTTCTTCCTTTTCAGTAGAGTTACAGATATAGTTTCACTAAATAATAAATGGGATGCTGGGAAAGATGAAAAAGTGGGAAAAGAAGAGGAAAAGCTGAATGGAGGTATAAAACTAGTTTATAGAGTCTTTTTCAGGCATTAAGCCCCCTTTTATCTACGTCTTTGGTGAATCCTTCTAAAATATTTCTTTCTCACACAAAATTGAAGTGAAGTTGAATAGATTGCTCTGTACTTTGTTCATAGCTTGTTTTAGGAAGAGTGAGTTACTTCCCTTTTTTGTGTTTGAGAGCTACAGATACAGAGCTGTTTAAAAATACAAATATAAAGACTATTTTTTTTTAAAGAGAGAAGGACAGTGAGAGAGAGAGAGAGAGAGAGACAGAGAGAATCAATTTTTATTGAGCTTTTCACATGGCTTTCATTGCTCCGACACTAGGCCACTAGTTGTGTATGTGGGTGCTGGAATTTGTGTATTTTTGGGTGCTAAGCAAGTACTGTAACTGCTGAGCCATGGCTGCAGCCCCATAAAGACTATTTAATACAATACCAGAAAATGCCTTTTTTTTTTTTTTTAAATAAATAGAGGGACAGTGAGAGAGAAAGAAAAAGAGAATCAATTTTATTTAGTTTTTCCTTGGTCTTCGTTGCTCCAAAACTTAGTTGTGGGGGTTGGGGATTTAGCTCAGTGGCAGAGCACTTGCCTAGCAAGGGCAAGGCCCTGAGTTTGGTCCTCAGACCTGGAAAAAAAGAAAAAACAAATAAAACTTAGTTGTGTATATGGTGCTGGGGTTCGAACCCTGGTCCTCGTGCTTGCAAGGCAAATGCTGTAACCACTGGTCGCTGCTCCAGCCCCAGAAAAATGCTTCTAATGTTAAATGATTTTTAATTAAAAACTGTAAGTACTCTAGAAATAATGCTTAAAACCCAAAAAAGTTTTTGTTTTGCTTTGTTTTGTTTTAAAAACTAGAAGTATAGTGTGGCTAGATATTAGTGCTCTTCATGCCATTACTTACACTGTTTGAATCACTGTAGCTTGGTATTAAGTTTTTGTTCTTCTGCTTGGTTAGTTGGTTGTGGCTCTGGAGATCAACCCCAGGGCCCTGCATGTGATAGGCAAGCACTTTACCACTGAGTTATATCCGTGATTTTGAAATCAGGAAGTGTGAGTATTTCAACTTTCTTGTTCTTTTATAAGATTTTTTTTGGTGATTCTGGCTCCTTTAATTTATATTATTATAATTGCATATTATATAATTTAATTTTATAATTCTCAATTTCTGCAAAAAAGACATCTGAGTTTTCAAGAATAATTGTATTTCATGTATGGGTCAATTTGGGGAATATTGCCATCTTAACAGTGTTATGTCTTACAGACCAGTCTGTGAACCTGGGATGTCATTTTGTTAATTTAGATCTTTATTTTTCTTTCTAGTGATCTTTCATAGTTTTGGTCTTTTTATCTGGTAAATTTTTTCCCACAGGTACTTTATTCACTTGGATATTAGTGTAAATTCAGTTCTTTCCCATTATCCTTTTTGGATTGTTTGTTGCTAGTGTAGAAATACAAGCATTTTTAGGCTCAGTGAACTAGGTTTAATCCCCAGTCCTGAAGAAAAAAAAATACAACTGTGTTTAGGATTTTTTGTGTGCTGATATTGTCTCCTGAAACTTTTCTTAATTCATTTCTGATGCTAAACATTTTGGATGCCTTTTATTTATTTGTTTTGCCTAATTGCTCTGGCTAGGACTTCCATTACAGTGTTGAATAGAAGTAATGATTGTGAGAATCCTCATCTTGTTTCTGATCTTAGGGGTACGCTTTCGATCTTTCACTAGCGATTAGGATGTTACTTGAGTGTTTTTCATAAATTCATTTTATCAGATTGAGCAAGTTCCCTACTATTCCTAGTTTAAATGTGATTTTAATTACAAAAAGCTAGTGGAGATTATCAGGACATTTTATGTATAAATTAAGATGATGTGTTTTTTCCCCTTCATTGTATTATTTTCATGTTGACCCATCAATGTATTCCTGGGATAAATACACCTGGTCATGGTGTATAATCCTTTTAATATGTTGCTGAATATAATTTATTGCTTACTGTGTTGCTGAGGAAATTTGCATCAAGGGTTTTGGTTTGTAGTTTGGTTTTCTTTTGCTGTCTTTTTCTGCCTTTAGCTGCAAGGTAATGCTGATCTCAGTGAATAACTTAGAAAATAATGCCTTTTCTGTTTTTTGAAAGTTTTCTGAGAGGGCCATGTTGTTATTTTTCTTTAAATAGTTTATAGAAATCGCAAATGAAGATATTTGGTCCCAAGCTTTTATTTGTTGAGAAATTTTTGATTACAGTAATCTTTTTATTTCTTACAGATCTATTTAGATTTTCTGTTTCTTCTTGTCAGTTTGTAAATAGTTTTCTAGAAATTTTTGTAATTCATGTGGGTTGTATAATTGTTGGGAATAATTTGTCACTTTTTTTTTTTTTTAAAGAGAGGGACAGTGAGAGAAAGAATCGATTTTTATTTAGTTGTTCATCTGGTTTTCATTGCTATGACACTTAGCTGTGTATGGTGCTGGGGTTTGAACCTGGGTCCTCATGCATGTCAGGCAAGCATCATCACCACTGAGCCACTGCTCCAGCACCTTGTCCTGGTATTTCTTATACCTTTTATTTCTGTAATGTTGGTAGGATTATCCCCACATTCATATCTAATTTTGGTAGTCTGAATCTTCTTCTCTTTTATTATTCAATCTGACTAAAGGTTTGTCTTTTTTTTTTTAATCATTTTAAGAATCAACTCTTGGTTTTGTTGATTTTTTTCCCCTATCATTTTTCTATTCTCTATTTTTTTTTTTTAATTTAAAGAGAGCGAGAGCGAGAGAGAGTGAGTCAGGTTTTTTTTTTTTTTTTTTTTTTTTTTTTTTTTTTTTTTTTTTTTTTTTTTTTTTTTTTTTTTTTTTCTGGTCTGGTTTTTGTTTTTTCTGATACTTAGTTGTGTATGTGGTACTGGGATTTGAACCCAGGTCCTCACGGATGCTAGGCAAGCGCTATACTGCTGAGCCATTTCTCCAGCCCTCTATTCTCTATTCTTTTTTCTCTGCTTCAGTCTTTATTATTTTCTTCTTTCTATTTGCTTTGAGTTTAGTCCCCTTACCCACCAATTTCCTAGGGTGTATAGAATTAGGTTAGGTTATTGATTTTGTGTCTTCATTTTTTTTTTTTTTTCTCTTATTTCTGGGGATTGAACCCAGGTATGTTTTCCCACTGAACTGCATCCTCAGCACTTTTTATTGTGAGACATGGACTCAACTAAGTTGCCAAGGCTACAATCTTAGCCCCCCAAGTCTCTGAGATTATAGGTATGCACCTCTTTGCCTGGCTTCATTTTTAGTTTGTAACCATAACTTTCCCTCTGTTTATTGGTTTCTCTGCATCCCATAATTTTTTTTTTTTTTTAAAGAAAGAAGGGAGGGGGAGAGAGAGAGAGAGAGAGAAGCGAAGCAATCTTTATTTAGTTTTTTCAGGTGACTTTTATTTCTTGGACACTTTGTTGTGTACGTGGTGCTGGGGTTTGAACTTGTGTACTTGTGCATGCCAGGCAAGCACCGTAACCACCGAGCCACCGCTCCAGCCCCATCCCATAATTTTTGATGTGTTGTGTTTTTGTTTTCATTTATCTTAATTTATTTTATAATATCCTCTGTGATTCCTGTTTGACCCATAGATTATTTCACAGTGCTTTAATTTCCACATATTTATGAAATTTATTTTTTTTCTCTTATTGATTTCTAATTTTCTTTATTACATTGTGGTCAAAGAAGATAACTCGGGATGATTTTAATCTTTAAAAATTTATTGAGATTGGTTTTGTAATACAGCATTACCAGTTCTGGAGAATCTTCCATAAGCACTTGAAAAGTATATTGTTTTAGAGTAGTTTTTTTTTTTAAATGTCTGTTAGATCTAGTTGATTTATAGTTTTATTCAAGCCCCTTGTGCCTTATTGTTTTTCTGTCCATTACTGAGAATGGAATATTTACTTTTTATTTATTTACTTATGTCAGAGATTGAACCCTGATGATCTTTACCCCTGAAAATTGTCTATTTTCCCCTTCAGCTCTCATTTTTGGTTCATATGTTTTGGGCTAATTTGTGAGGTACATGTATTTTATAATTTTTATATCTTCTTGAAAGATTGATACTTTCGCTGATACATAATGTTCTTTTTGTCTTTTATAATAATTTTTGACTTAAAAATATTTTTTGTTTAATATTACTGTAGCTATGCCTGCCTGCCTTTGCTTACTATTTGCATGTATTATCTTTTTCCATCTTTTTTTCTTTTAACCTCTTTGTGCCTTTAGGTTTAAAATGAGTCTCTTGTAGATAGTATATAGTTGGGCTATGTATTTTTGCTCATTCTAAAGTGAAAGCCTAGAGTCTTCTCTCATTGGCATGGATATGGCCTTTCTATTTTCCAACGTAAGTGAGTGCTTTTCAGTGCCCTGATTTCCCAAAGAAACTTTCTCCCTGCATTTCCTTTTTGGCTTTCAGCATGTCTGTTGTTCGCCTCAGCTTTGGACCTTTGCCCCACCTGGCATTAATTGTTCATTTGCCTTATAATGTTGCAAGAGCTTTTCTGCCCTGAGAAAGTTCTGAATTAAGCGAAACATAGGTGTTTCTTGCATCAGTTTTTTAGTCAGTCTCTATTTAGTAAGATCAAAAGAGTTAAGGAGTTTACCAAAGCTAAGGTTGACTAACCATTCCAGAGCCAAGGAACTGAGTGCCACACTGGGAATACCTTTTATCATTCGCAGACCTTGCTGAACTGGAAAGGGGTGGGGCAGGAGAAAGTAATAATGCTGAAAAACTTTCCTCCCATATTGAAGTTGTTTTCATGATTCAGCAGTTTTTGATTGCTTTTTATCTTTGACTGTTTTTCAGAGTTCTCATGAAGTTTACTCTGACAATTTTTACCATTTTTTTCTTTCTTTTAAATTTATTTATTTGAAAGGATAGCCCATTGGAGCAATGTACTCTGCCATTTTCATAGCTGTCCCTCTTCCCTTATTTCTGTAATTATGGTTTCCTTTAGTTCTTGGAATATATTCCTAATGGCTGCTTTGAATTATTTGTTAAATCTGACATCTGAGTTCTACTACAGAGAGTATCTGCTGGTTCCCTTTTCCTGTGTATGGATTACACTTTTCTGTTTCTTTGTGTGTCTCCATCTTTTTGTTAAAGATTGGATATTTTAAATAATGTAAATTTGGATACTGATTCTTTTTGGGGATTTTCTGATTATCCTTTTGTTGATTGAATTTTTTTCTAAAGTCACAGAGCTAAGGCCCCATCTTAGACTTACTGAAAAAAATCTGCATTTTAACACAATTCCCAGATTATTCTTAGACACATTGAAGTTACAAAAGCCTTGGTCTAGCTGAATCAGTTAGGAGAAATAAGCAAACAAGAGGAAGATAGTATTTATTTGTGTAGCTTATATAATAACCCAGTTAGGACTTGCTCCGGGGATCTTTGCTATGGAACCTGTTCTTATGTGCCAAATGCTTTGTTAAGCACTTTAATCGTCATTTGTTTGTCTGGCTGGTACATGGCAGAGTTTGGATTTAACCTATATCTGACTCGGAGCTTATGTTGAATAACTATGTTGCCATTTTAAAACCGAAATGCTTTTAAGATAGAAAGGTATCTTATAAATACTTATGCTTTGGAGGAGAGATTTAAGATGGTGGGTAAGAGGAAAACTGTGTACCTATTTGCTCTGTGGCACAGGAATTAAGCATCGGGATTACTGCTTCTCATCCAGGTGGGTGAAAGAAGGATTTCGCTAAAATTCAGTATTGGACCGTCAGAGTGTCTCAGAGACTCAAAAATTCAGATACAGTGAAAAAAGAGTTCATTGCAACCAAGCTGGGTGAGGCTGTGGCAGTGGCACTGGTTCACCAAAGAGGAGAGGAATAATTGAGAAACATGGTGGATAGATTTGATACAGAAAAATCTGTAGATCAGAAGAGTAGCTGCATATAGCTTGTCCAGAGGTTGCACTGTGAAGTGGTATTTGAAAGCGCAATTTCTTAGCTGGTCAGTGAGGAGCAGCTGTCTTGAGGAAGCCACACTGCAGCTTGCTGTTGCAGGAGCTTGGGAGAGCATCTGAACACTGTCTTATTGTCGTGGCAAGTGTCTGCTGTGCAACCTAGGGCTTAACTGGCATGATGTGAGTGAAACAGGTACAGAGGTGATTGTACCAAGGGGGATTCAAGTCAGAAAAATGAAAGGGGGTCCAACTGGCTTTTCCTTTGAGTCTGGTGGCTCATGTGACCAGCTGAAGAGTGTTGTGAATCTTAACAGGTGTATGTGAACATACTCAGGGATTAAGCCTGGGAAGACTGTGTTTGTGGAAAGTACAGTGTGTGGAGGATTGGCTCCCCTGCCTTATGAGTAGAATTCTTGGGCGGATCCTGCGATCCAGGCTCCTGATAGGCCCTAGGGGTGTGTTGATCTAATCTCACAGGGGGAGCAGATACCTACCAACAAAGCCCATAATGCCTGATTGGCTCCAGCCACAGGAACTTCCTTGTAGAACACTGTAGCAGCCCCAACTTGGGAGTGCATTAATCTGTTCTGTGCAGACAAAACTCCAATTGACTTTGCTTCCAATTCCTCCTGCACTACCGATGAGAAGGGAAGCTGAGAGCTATTTCAACTAGCTTCAGTGTTCCAACTGGCAACTCAGTGAACACTACAAAAAGAGGAAGATATTAACAACCCCCAGCCCTTGCTCTGTCTCAGTACATAGCCCAAGAAGAAACAGAAAGGAGGACAGTTGGGTGAAGGCAGTGATCATCCATTCTCACCTGTTTTGACCACCTCAGTGGAGACAGTGTTAGGTAGAACTTGACCTGGGCGACTCCATTTTGAATCTTATCTTCCATCTTAATACATGAACCACCTAATTCCTAAATATTGTACTCATCTATCCCTAAACCCTGGACCCACCTATAATGCTCCATCATCATAAGGACCCTTCCCTGACAACTTCGTTGCAACGCCCTAATCTTCTTTTCTCTTAAGAGCTCTATGTCTACCCCCAGTTTGTAAGGGGACGTCATGGTGTCAGACTCTACTGGACTCCCTCCACAGGTTTGTCTTGTGAAGTAAACCTGTTACTGTTGAGCTGTTTCATTCGCTTCATTTGTTACAGGCAGTTCCTTCATTTTTCATTAAGAATCTTTTTGTCCTTTTTTTGTTTGTTTTTGGTGTTCTTGCTGTGTTGATTGGTATATGGATATATGTAGATATACATATTTCCTTTTTTCATTTTTAGCATTTAAAAATGTTATTTTTTTTTGCCTTGTCATTTGAGTGTTAAGGCTTTTAATTTGTTTGTTTATTTTTTTGCTTTTTGATTTGTTTCTCTTCCTCTCCTTTCTTTTCCCATCAGCCAAATTCTCTTTTTTCTTTTTCTCTCCCTTTACTTTGTTTTTCTATTTTTCTATTCTTTCCTTATGCCCATCACCTGCTACATCTGTTCTGCATGCTCTCTGTTCACTTTTTGAACATTATACATTCTCTTCTACCTTTCCGTCACATTTTCTTTCTCTTAATGAACTATATTTTTATCATCTTTTAGAACTAGTTGGTTTATATAACTCCTGCCCCCACCATTCCATGCTGGTGCAGTGATTACTGCTGTGGATGATATAGCTGACACCTGCTCTTTGCTTTAACGCCGGATCTAGTTCATGGTTATTTATTATTTTTGTTTTTGGCCCATGCTGACCACCCCCCCATTCCTGTTCACTCTGGTAATTAATGTTATAGATGTTATAGTAGGAATTAGGTATTTAATACTGTATATTGTTTGCATTGGCTGTTACTGTTGTTTCCCCTGGTGAGGTGCTGGGAACTTATAAGGATACTACAAATTCACAGGGTAGAGATTCTGCTACTGAACTAAATTCAACCAAAACAACAGACCTTGCTCCACACACAAATTAACAACATTTAAATCTTAGGCATGCATTTTTTGATACTGGAGCTTGAACCCGGGGGCACTTTATCTTGAGCTACATCTGTAGCCTTTTATTTTTATTTTTTTATTTTGAGACAGGAACTTACTGAATTCCTGAGGGCCTTGCTACGTTGATGAGACTGGTCTCGAATTTATGATCCTCCTGTCTCAGCCTCCTGAGTTGGTGGGATTACAGGTGTGTGCACCATACCTGGCTTCACCTATGTTTTCATACGAAGAGTAGGAGAGACAAGAAACCAAACTAACGACTAGGCCTCAGATAGGAATGGCTAGTGGTGGGCCTTCAGGTCCTACTGTTACTACAGGAAAAACAGAATTATCAAAGGCTGTGGGTACCATTCCTATAAGGGAGTATGAACCTAGATCACTCTGGGACACTTTGCTAAGAGAAGGATATGCCCTAAAAGGGCCCACTCATAAGAGAAATCCATCCCAACAGATGCAAAGACCCAACAGAGGAATACAAGAAATACAAAGTAACACAAGACTTCCTAAAGTTGATAATTAACCAGCAACTGACTCTAAAGATTTTGAAGTGGATGAAATACCAGATAAGAAATTCATGAGACTGATAATAAAAATGGTCAATGAATTCCAAGATAACACAGAAAAACAACTGAATGAATTAAGGAAGTCAGTATAGTGTATGAATGAAAACTTCCATAAGGAGGTAGAGATATTGAAAAAGAACCAAACAATTATTGAAAATGATAGTCATAATAAACCAAATAAAATGTTTGGTTGAAAGTGCCTCCAATGGAGTAGACCATGCTGAATACAGAATCTAACAACTGGAAGACAAAGTGGCCAGTCTTGAACATACAGACAGTATTTCTTTTGAAAACAAGTAACTACAAACTAGAATATACAAGAACTCTGGGACAACATTAAGAGACCAAATTTAAGAATCACTGGAATTGAGCAGGGTTTTAAGTTGTGGACTAATGGAATGGATAACCTCTTCAGGGAAATAATAACAGAAAAAATTCCAAACCTTGGGAATGAGATGGATATCGAGATAAAGGATGCATTGAGAACCCTAAATAGATAAGATAAAAAAAGAACCTGTCCATGACACATTATAATTAAAATGCCTAACATACAGAAAAAGAATAGAATTTTAAAAACCTCAAGAGAAAAATGTCAGGTCATGGTTAGGAACAAGCCAATCAGAATCACTTCTAATTCCTGATCACAAATGATAAAAGCCAGACAGTCTTGTATTGGTATGTTCTAAGTCCTGAAAGAAAATAACTGTCAACCCAAATGTTTGATCCAACAAAGCTATCCTTCAGAATCAAACAGGAAGTAAAAACCTTCCATGATAAGCAGAAAATCAAAGAATTCTTGACTACTAAACAGACACTGCAGAACTTTAAAAGAAATACTCCACACAGAAGTAAAAAATAAACCTAGAACTTACAAATGAACAAATCTCATTTGAAAATCAGCTAAGCAAATGAGAAACAGGACCAAATAAAACATTATGAATTCAACAAAATGGCAGGAATTAATGAACATCTTTCTATTACAACATTGAATGTAAACGGCCTCAATTCTCCAATGAAAAGGCATAGGCTGACAGAGTGGATTAAAAAACAATCTCTGATTATATGTTCTTTGCAAAATACTCAGCTTGCATACAAAGATAGCCACAGGCTGAAAGTGAAAGGATGGAAACATACCTTCAAAACCGGGCCCCAAAATAAGCAAGAGTAACTATTCTCATATCTCAGAGCAGACTTCAAACCAAAATTAATCAGAAGAAACCAAGAAGATAACTTCATACTGGTAAAGGGAAAAATCCAACAAGAATAGTTAGCCATAATAAACATTTAGTCCCTAGATACAGGTGCAAATAATTACCAAGCATAAACTCAGGAAAGACTCTTTGAACCTGAAAAATATTATAAATCAAATGGACTTAATAGATATCCATAGAACATTTCATCTAACAATAGCTGAATATACTTCTTCTCAGCAACTCATGGAACCTCCAATCACTGTATATAATAAATGATTAAGTACCTTGTTCTGTAGAGTACATTATGCAGTTAGGAAAATGCAAATCAAAATTACACTGAGATTTCATCTCATACCAGTCAGAATGGCAGTCATTAAGAATACAAATGGTAATATATTCTGGAGAAGATATAGAGGAAAAAGGAATACTTTCAGATTGTTGGCAGGATTGTAAATTGTTACAGCCACTATGAAAATCTGTATGGAGGTTCCTCAAAAGACTAGGCATGGAGACATCATGTGACCCAGCTATACTACTCCTTGGTATTAATCCTAAAGAATTAAAGTCATAATACTATAGTTGTTCATCAACTAGATAAATGGAAAAAGAAAATGTGGTATATATACACAGTAGAGTTTTATTCAGTCATAAAGAATGAAGTTATGTCATTTGCAGGAAAAGATGGACCTTGAGAAACTTATGTTAAGTAAAATAAGCCAATCTCAAGGTCACGGGTTGTGTTTTCTGTCATATATGGAAGCTGGAGAGACAAAAGGAAAAGAAAAGTGAAAATCAAAGGGAGATCAGTAGTATGAAGGGACCTTGGGGTGTGAGGAAGGAGGCAATTGCTGGAGAGTTTCAATTGGCCAAATTATATCATTATACAATGTGCATGGACTAATGTGTAACAATAAATCTCACCATTATGTACAACTATCATGTACCAATTATTATTATTATTTTTTAATTTTTTTTTAAAGAGAGAGGGACAATGAGAGAGACAGAGAAAGAGAGAAACAACTTTATTTAGTTTTTCACATGGCCTTAGTTGCTCCAACACTCAGTTGTGTATGTGGTGGTGGGGTTCGAACCCGGGTCCTTGTGCTCGCCAGGCAAGCACCGAAACCCCTGAGCTACTGCTCCAGCTCATATCATGTACCAATTAAAAAATAAAAAAATGGTGTTTTGGCCAGGAACAGTGGAACACATCTATATTCACATCTATTTAGAAGTCTGAGGCAGAGGATCAAAAGTTAGAGGCTAGCCTTAGCAATCTGGTGAGACCTTACCTCCAAATAAGATTAAAAACTGTCTAGGAAGGTAGCTCAGAAATAGAGTGGTCTTTGGTTTAGGCTGCAGCACTGCCAAAATACTACCACTAATACTAATTGCTAGTGTGCTGGGATGCTATGAATCAACTGAAACTGTTCTGCAGGCTTATATGCTCATTTTATCTGTGACCACTGTGACCACTATAGCACTTTTCTTTACATAATTATTTTAGCTCTGGAAACATTTGCAGCTAGCACACAATCCCACCTCCAAGGTGATATACATTTTATGATTTCTGCCTGGGATTACATAGGATATCTAGCTTCTAAGGTGTTTTGGCTTATGAATTACATTTTCAGAAACCTTTATTGAAATTTTTATTCAACTGGTTCTCAGGATAATTTTTTCCTCTCTTCTGTACTTTTCTGTTTTCCTGTGGTCTCAACTATCATTGCACTCAGTTTTTTAAATTATAATTTTCCAACATCATCTTTATCTCATCTCCTGTGCTATGAGGTCCTTAATGTTAGGCTTTCTTTTTCATTCTTGTATTTGCCTAAAATAAGGATTCTGTTATTATTAAAATGATGGCTAGTCCTCCTCTAGATTATGGATCTGAACGACAATTCTGATAATACTTGGAAAAGAAATAAACATATTGTAGCAATTTTAATAGAGAAGAGTAAAAAGAATTTGCATGGTATATAGGTATTTAAGTCAGTCATTTCTTTGCTGCTCCAATTGAAAGACCTGACAAAAACAACCAGAGAGGAAACGTTTATTTTGAGTCTCACGACTTAGAGGACTGGGTCCACAGATGGCTGAGTCCATTCCTCAGGGTCTGAGGTGAGGCAGAACTTCATGGCGGATGGGTGTGGCAGAGGAAAGCAGCTTAGGACATGGCAGCAGGAAGCAGAGAGACTCCCCCCACTATGGACAGAATATATACCCCAAAGGCATGCCCCCAATGACACACCTCCTCCAGTCACACCCTGTCTGCCTATGGTTACTATCCACTCAATCCCTGACAGTGACTTAAAATACTGATTAGAGTAAGCCTCTCATAACCCAATTATTTTACCTCTAAATTATCTTGCATTGTCTCACACATGAGCTTTTGGGGACACCTCATATCTAAACCGTAATAGTAGGGAAAGAAATGTAATTAACAATGACTCAGGTTTCTTTGAGGTCCTGTCTTTTAATTACAAAATATGTCTCAAATACAGCATGACTACTTCTTCCTTTCTAGGACAACCTACTTAGCAATTACTAAGAAATAAATGAAACCAGTATAATGTATAGCTGCAATTTTGGAATAAGAAATCTTTGACTAACCGTGACTTATAAGTATTGTCTTTTGTTATTTGTTTGCAGGGCTAATCTAACCATTTTTCTTTTGGTGCATGCCCCCTTTTTCTGACCCTTTGTGCCAGTTTATATGTATACATATTCATTTTCTTATATCGGTACCTCCAGTTAAAGTACAGAGTTTTACTAATGTTAAAAACCCATTATTCATCATTTAAAAAATCCTGATGAGTCATGAATATGAATTCAGTTTTCATGCTTTGTATAAATGCTCTTTGTTTGAAAAAATCATGGCCATTGTATTATTCTAAAAAAATTGTTGTAAGTTCAGAGTAGTGATTAAATTTTTATTTAGATGAAGACATTTAAAGTAATTGTCAGATTTAAAATTAAAGGTTCTCCTTCTAGTGTTTTTCAAATAATGGAGTAGTGGTATATCAGGTCTTTTAGGGCCCCTTCTTGGGCTGTGTTTCCAATGTGTCTTGTGTACCTAGAATACTTTGTGGTAGAGGAGAGGTATACCTTCTAGATAAAAGTAGTAGTATGTGCAAGGCATAGAGACAGGGAATTATGATGCTTGACTGGTTAGATGATGATATTCGAATGTTCAAGTTTAAAACATTGTTGAATACAGAATTAGCCTAGTTAAAATACTATTCAGATAAAAATAAGTTAGGGTAAATTATTTGAATGGCATTATTTCCTGTCTTATGGTTATTGAAGTTTAACTAAGTCATTATTCTCTACACTTTGAAGATGGTTTGGTAACTGGCTTCATCTTGGGATTGATTTTCCTCCTTTTTTTGGTTAGAAACTTTTTTCTTTTTCCTCCTTTCTTTCACTTTTCTTCCTTTTTTGCGTGAGGGTTTGCCATTTCTTTCTTATGAATCCCTTTTTAAAAACATGAAGTTTCTCTACTGTACTCTTTCCTTCCTGTTCTCATAGCCCCATCCTGATAATGAGGGTTGTCCTCTCTTGTGAAAGTCTATGATCATTTCCATGATTGTGTAGTTCGAACACAAAGTTTTGTCCCTTCCAGTTTAGGATTTTGAGGTTATTCTTTTATAAAATGAAATCATATTCTGGTGTACATCTTGCTTTTCATATGAAAAACATATTGTGAAAAATGTAAACCACTTACATTTGCTCTCACTACCACAAGTTTTTCATGTATTCTGAATTTAAATTTATGTTTTGTTTTGTTTTGATTTTCTTACTACTCTATTGCCTTTTAGGAATAATAGAAGAGGTTGCTGGGTTGAAGAGTTATTTAAAATTTTTGTAGCTATAGTTTTTCTGAATTACATTAGGTATTGCTTTCTTAGAACTATACTAGTTTACATTTCTAGTAATACTTTAATGGTATCATTTTCAGTAAAATTCACTATTAGGTGCTGTTCTTCTTTTTATTTTTGCTAGATGAGTGGGTATAAAGGGTTATCATGTAGTTTTAATTTGCATTTCCTTCGGTGCAGCTTTTTGTCTGATTGTTAGTCATGTGGTTTTTTTGTACTATGAATAAATTATTTCCATTTTTTACCATTGTTACTTTTTAAGCCTGAGTTTTGTTTTCTTTGGTACTAGGGATGGAACTCAGGGTCTCTTAACCACTGTGGAACATCCCCAACCCATTTAATTGTTTATTTTAAGACAGGATCTCATTAAGTTGCTTAGGGCCTTGCTAAATTGCTGAGACTGGCTTTGAACTTGTGATCCTCCTGCTTCAGCCTCTCAAGCTGCTGGGATTACAGGCATGTGCAGCCATGCCCAGCTGTTGTTTCATTATTCTTTAAAAAATATCCATTGATTTCTAACTATTTTAGTGGTTTGATACTCTCCATATCAATTAAAATATACAAATGCCCATGTACACAAATGGGCATCCCTTCAGTTAAAGGAAACTTGAACATTTTAATCAACATTTCTACAGAGGATATTTTAAAAAACTGGATTAAAAATATGCGTACACACATGCACATGTTTGTTGGGACTGATATATATTTGCATATATATTATATAAATATATACACATGTAACATATATTTATATATACATATATGTATATATATGTAACACACACACACACACATTTTGTGGGAGGAGCATTACTGGTGATTGAACCCAGGAGTGTTGTGTTAGTGACCTGCTTCCTCTGTCCTTTTTTTTTTTTTTTTTTAAGGCAGGGTCTTGTTGTGTTGCCAAGGCTAATGAATTTGGGGATCCTCCAACTTCAGTTTCTTTCTTTCTTTTTAAGGAGCAGAGAGAGAGAATCAACCTTACCTATATTTTCATCTAGCCTTTGTTTCTCTGATACTTAGCTGTGTATGTGGTGCTGGGGTTTGAACCCGGGTCCTTGCACATGCCAGACAATCACTCCCAACTGCTGAACCACCTCTCCAGCCCCACCTTCAGTTTCTTAAGTACCTGGAATTACAGATGTGAGCTACAAGGCCCAACCCAACACTCATATTTTAAAACATAGGGGAAAAGTGTTTAGTTAAAAATTTAGTTTTAAGTATTGTACAAAAGATTTTAACTGGTACTGCATTGTCTGTTGCTTTCCAACAGATTTTTTTTAAAACTCTCTGTAATCATTTATATTTCTGCCTCTTTTCTAGGTATAACGCCTGTGTATCATAATATGTTTGCTTTAATGAATGAAACAGACAGGATCTGGTATCCACCCAACCACGTCTTCCATATAGATGAGTCAGCGAGGCATAATGTACTCTACAGAATAAGGTACTTTATCATCTATCCCATATAGTTACTTACATATTGGTAAAAGGGCAAAGTGGGAGAGATTATTTCCAGCTATATAATTTGATAACTACAGTTTTCTGATGGGATGTCACTTTGCCACTTCAGATTATAATTGGAGACATTTAATAAACAAGTAATGAGAATGGCCTTTATTAGCAAAATGTAAAATTGCTAATTTCCTAGGAAATTTGATGTTTTGTGCAATACAATGTATTCTCATATTTCTTCTTCATAAACAACTTTTTAAAAAAGTTAAAATGAAAGAAAGAAAGAAGTTTTTATCAGTGTCCATTTCCAGCCTTAAATTATAAGTTAATTTATCTAATAATTTATAGACATCCAGAAATGTTTTTCTATTCAAAGGAGGAAGCAAATAATTTTGATCTATAACACATAGCTGTTGTTTTCCAAATATTTATATATACATATATATTATTTAATTTTATCACAACTTCATGAGGTATTAAAGTTTCATGCTAAATATTAAAGAAAAATCCAGTGTTTTCAGGTATTTCTTATATTGACTCATTGTTTCATAACTAGGAAATGACAGTCAGGATTCAAATCCAACCTAGTTTTATTCCAGTGCTTGCCTTTAACCACCTTATGTGTATTTTGTTAAAGAATAATGTATATCATTTAATATTGTGCCTATCACTTGATTGGCTTTTAGTATATATTAATATTGCATTGCTTGTTTCCTTTACCCTATTCTGTATAAAAATATATAGGTTGATGTGTTTACATTTTCTGATATCCACATTGTGTTCAACAGATCTTTTTATGCAATTATTGAAAAGACAAAATTAGTAAGAGTTCAGTAAGTATTAAAATAAATAATAAACTTATAAAAATGACATTCTTATATACAAACCTTAAGTGTTTAGGAATAATCTTAATAAAAAAATACCAGACAGTATGGAAAAATTACAAACTTACTTGAAAATATGAGGAATGAGAGTGTAATACGGCCATCTGTCAATATCCATGGGACATTGTTTACAGGCTTCCCCTCAGATATGACCATCCACAAATACTCAAGTCTTTTATGTAAAATGGCTTAGTAATAGTATGACCTATGCTGATCCTATTGTATAATTTAAATACCTAATACAATCCAAAAACCATGTAAATAGTTGTTACACTGTGTTGTGCAGGAAATAACAAGAAAAAAAATACATGGTCAGATTCATTTTTTTTCTTTCCTCTAAATATTTTGATCTGCGGTTGGCTTAATCTGCAGATGCAGAACCCATGGATAGGGAGGGCTGCTGACTGTACTGGACTGAAGAGATGAAATACTACAAAGATAATAATTTATCTCGAAATGTAGAATTAACTCTAATCCAGTTAAATCTCAACAAAAGCATTTTAGGGAACCTGATACATTATTATAAATTTAATTTCAAATTATTCATTGAATAAGATAATCATGAGAAAGAAGACTTATTTGGCAGTTGTAAAATATTTTAGGAGATATTGCTACATTATATGAAGCTACAAAATGGTATTTATTATTAAAGCTACATAATTAAATTCACAATCATAACATAAATAGAGTGATGATATTTTATAGTTTGAAAATTTCAGTCATTCATATGTATGAAAAGAATATGATGAAATCTTTTCATGTGAATGGGGAAGGGACAGATTGGTCAATAAGTGATAGTGCTGGAGTGGTGGCTTAGTGGTATTGTGCTTGTCTTGCAAATGCAAGGACCTGAGTTTGAACCCCAGCACCACATACACAGCTAAGTGTCGGAACAACAAAAGCCAGATGAAAAAGTAAATAAAATTGATTCTCTCTCTCCCTCCCTTTCTTAAAATAAATAAATAAATAAATAAATAAATAAATAAATAGTGGTAGGACAATGGTTACCTGTTTGGATAAAATTTTAGCTTCTTACTTGACAATGGATTGATATGAGTTGATTGATGTACGCAAATAAAAAATTAAAAAAATCAAACCATTCCTGAATTGGAATTGAATTTATATCACTTCCATTGGAAAATACCATTTAAGTTGAAAACAGTAGAAGAAATCACATGGGACTGAGTGCTATTATTAACTATAAAAAAATTTTAAACCTCTGCAGGTTAAAATAAACACTTAAAATTAAAAGGAAAACTTTAAAGACAGTTTCAACAAATCAAAGTGTTTGTAGTCTTACAAATTAAAATTTAAAATACTATATTAATTAGTTACTTTAAGGTACATGAAGAGATTCAGACAAATATTTCAGACAAATAGTTAATGGTCTTTTGAAAAAATGTTCGGTCTCACTAGTTATAAAAATAATGAATGCTTGTAATTATATGAAGCCACTAATCTCTCATGTTTAATTAACTGGTGAAAACCTAATATTGCATTACGTGGAAAATAACTTTACAGTATTTGCAATTCTTGTGTCACATGCTGTTCCTCATGGTTTTCTGTTGGTTCTTACTGGTGTAGTGGGATCCTTTTTTGTAGGGAGACAGAATGGCTGTCTAAAAAGAATACAGACTCAGTTTTAATTACAAAAAGAAAGGAAAAAGAAGCCTTAATAAGATAAGATTTAAGAGGAAAGACCTTAACATGATAAAGGATATCTACTAAATATTTAGTAAATATTACTTTTAATGTTAAAATTTTAGAAGCATTGTCTTGAAAATGAAGAACAAGATAAGAAAAAAAAGATGTCCACAATCATTACCCCATTAGGATTTTAGAGGAGTTCTTAACCAATACAGTCAGATGAGAAAAATAACTAAAATGTTTAACAATTGAGAACAAAGGAGTAAAAAGTCATTGCTTGGAAATATAATCATTAACAGAAAATATGAACAAAGCTACAGGCTGAAGCTATAAGCTTTCATCAGGGTACTTGAGCTCTATGGTCAATATTTTAAAAAGTCATTCATTTCTATATACCACAAACAAACAGAAAAGAGGTAATTTAGCAACTATGGTCAAAGTATCTAGGATTAAATCTATCTAAAATTGTATAAGACATTTATGTAGGTTTGAAGACTACAGGTTTATATTTGTAGCTTGTTAGCGTGTCATATAAGATTGACAAGATATCAATATCTTACGAAGAATTATTCTCTATTTCTGTGTTTACCATATTTTATGCAGTCAGCAAAGATGTTTTTATTTAAAAATGCATGTACAGCAGGGGTCAGCAATTGGTTTTGAAAAGTGACAGTAAATATTTTAGGCTTTATAAGACATATGGTTTCTCTTGTTAACTGTTCACCTCTGTTGAGTGAAGGATTTTTGATAATAAGTAAATAAGTGGGCATGACTGTATCTCAATAAAACATTGTTTACTACACAGGCCACAGGCTAGATTAGACCTGTAAGTCATAGTTTGGTTTTTTAGTCAGCTTTTTCATTGCTGTGATCCAAGAACTTGACAAGAACAATTTTAGGTGGAAAAGTTTATTTTGGGGCTCACAGTTTCAGAGGTCTTACTACATGGAAGGCTGGCTCCATTCCTTGGAAATCGAGGTGAGGCTGAACACGTGGCCAAAGACTGCGGCAGAGGGAAACAGTTCAAGGCATATCTCCAAGAAGCAGAGAGAGAGAGAGAGAGAGAGAGAGAGAGAGAGAGAGCATCCTACTGACTATATACAAAATATATATACCAAAGTCATTCCCCTAACCATCCACCTCCTCTAGCCACAGCTTACCAGCATACGGTTATTGGTTAATCCCTATCAAAGGGTTAACTTACTGGGTTAAGACTCTCAATACCCTATCATTTCACTCTCAGCCTTTGCATTGTCTCACATATTGAGC
This sequence comes from Aplodontia rufa, assembly GCA_004027875.1. Lineage (NCBI taxonomy): Eukaryota > Metazoa > Chordata > Mammalia > Rodentia > Aplodontiidae > Aplodontia > Aplodontia rufa. The sequence continues at coordinate 23,110 of PVKS010023520.1, forward strand.
TTCTGGGGGACACCTTTCATCTCTTCTTAGGAATTAGAATCTTACCATTAGAATAGAAATAAGTTCTTCCTTTTCTTAAACTAAGGGGTCATACATATATCCATAGCTACATATAATCAAAAGTTCCAAGAAACGTCTAATCAGAAGCTATCGAAGAGGAGATCTTATATAATTTGAAAAAAATTTTACTTGCCTGTTGTTTACAGGTTCTTCTTCATTTCTTTTATTACATATATGGAAATTAGATTGAAGACAGTATGAAAAAACAATAGTTAAAAGCTGTTGAAAAGCTTATAGTGTGCAAAGATGTAATTTATATGACAATAATAGCAAAAAGGAAATGGAAAAATGTTTGTATATAGTGTTGTTATTAAACTGCTATTAATGAAAACTAGATTTTTAAAAACTTTTTTTCCCACATTTTTAATTGGTGCATTACATTTGTGCTAATGATGGGATTTGTTGTTACATATTCATATATGCACACAACATAAGAATATAATGGGCTGGAGCAGTGGCTCAGTGGTTACGGCACTTGCCTGGCATGCAGGAGGACCTGGGTTCGAACCCCAGTACCACATACACAACTAAGTGTCAGATCAACGAAAACCAGATGAAAAACTAAATAAAACTGATTCTCTTTTTTCTCTCTCCCTCTCACTTAAAAAAAAAAAAAGAGATAAAAAAGAATATAATATCCCTAGCACTCCCTTATCCCCCAATCCTCCCATCTCCCCTGGTCTGTTTTCTCAACTAATCACCCTTTGATTTTTTTTTTTTTTAACTTTTTCAGTTTAATGATTGCATGGGAATTATTGAGTATCTTAGAGGTACAAAATATACTTTTTAAATCCTCCCTTTTCTCTCCTTCCTCCCCTCTCTCCTTATCTTTCTTCTATTCTACTAGGCTTTGAATCATTCTTTATGTAATCATATCCTTCCCTCCTGCTTTCCTTTATTATGCTCTAGCTTCCACCTGTGGGAGAGAACATTCAGCCTTTGAGTTTCTGAGTTTGGCTAATTTCACTTAGCTTAATATTCTCAGTTTCCATCTATTTACTGGCAGATGCCATAATTTCATTCTTTTTTTTTTTCCCAAAGAGAGAATAACAGAGAAAGAGAGAATCAGTTTTATTTATTTTTCCATCTAGCCTTTGTTTCTCTGATACTTATTTGTGTATGTGATGTTGGGATTTGAACCCCGGTCCTTGCGCATGCCAGGTAAGTGTTCCAACTGCTGAGTTACCACTCCAGCCCCAATTTCACTCATTGTGTGTATATGTGTGTGTGTGTGTGTGTGTGTGTGTGTGTGTGTGTGTGTATATATATATATATATATATATAAATTTCTTAATCTATTTGTCTAATGATGGGTATCTGGGTTGATTCCATAATTTTAGCTGTTGTGAATTGTGCTGCTATAAACATTGATGTGGCTGTGTGGTATGCTAATTTTAGATCTTTTGGGAAAATACTCAGGAGTGGGATAGGATAGCTGGGTCATATGTGGTTTTTTTTAAAATTAGTTTGACATAGTCTTACATATTGGAGGGAATTGTTACATGGTTATAGGTGGTTTTATCCTTAGTTTTTTTTTTTTTAAGATACAATGTCATAACTGTCACGACTGTCACATATAGTTTAGTTTTTTTGAGAGAGATTTTTTAAGAATTTTTGATCTGGTTTTTGTTTTTCTGACACGTTGTTATGTATATGGTGCTAGGGTTTGAACCTGGGTCCTCATGCATGCCAGCCAAATGCTCTACTGCTGAGCTACCGCTCCTGTCCCATCCCTAGTTTTATGAGAAATCTCCATACAGCTTTCCAGAGTGATTGTGTTAGTCTGCAGTTCCACCAACAATGTACATGTGTTCCTTTCTCCCTGCAACCTTGCCAGAATTTATCAATGTTCATATTCTTGATCTTTGCGATTCTGACTGGAGTGAGATGAAATCTTAATGTAGTTTTAATTTGCATTTCTTGATTACTAGAGATGTTGAACATTTTTCGTATATTCATTGACCTTTTGTGTTTCTTCTATCGAGAAATTTCTGTTTAGTTTTTTTTGCCCATGTGTTGATTGTGTCATTTTTTTTTTTTTTTTTTGGTTACTAAATTTATTGAGTTCTTTGTATATTCTGGATATTAGACTCCTGTTAGTAGCTGACCAAGATTTGCTGCCAATCTCTAGGATCCCTTTTCACAGTCTTAATCATTTCCTTAGCTATGCAGAAACTTTTTAGTTTAATGGAATCCCACTTATCGATTCTGGGATTTATTTATTTTTTAAAGAGAGAGGGATAGTAAAAGAGAGAGAAAGAATCATTCTCATGTGGCTTTTGTTGCTCAAGCACTTCATTGTATATATGGTGCTGGGGTTTGAACCTGTGTCCTTGCACATGCCAGGCAAGTGCTGTAACCATCGAGCCACCTCTCCAGCCCCTCTGGGTTTTAGTTCGTGTACTTTGGAGGTCTTATTAAGAAAGTAGGTGCCAGTTCCTATATGATGGAGTCTTGAGTCAGTGTTTTCTTCTAGGAGTGGTAAGGTTTTGGTCTAATTCCTGTCTTTGATCCATTTTGATTTGAGTATTGTTCAGAGTGAAAGGTTAGGATGTAGTTGCGTTTTTCTACATGTAGCTGTCCAGTTTTCCAAGCACCACTTGTTGAAAAGGCTGTCTTTTGTCCAAGATACATTTTTGGTCCATTTGTTAGATATCAGACAGCTACAGATTTGTTGATTTGTCTCTCTGTCTTCTATTCTGTTGGTCTTCATGTCTATTTTGACACCAATACCATTCTCTTTTTGTTTCTACAGCTCTGTAGTATAATTTCAGATCAGGTATTATGATGTCTCCTGCTTCACTTTTCTTGCTTAAAACTAAATCATTTTAAGTTGTTTATTGTAATGCTCAAGGCAACTCCTGTTAGCTCAAAAGTATATTGTAAAAGAAATAAGACTTAAAACAATACACTGGAAAATATCTTTTTAATACCCAGAAATCACCTGTTCTCTATGAGGTAACCAAAACAACTGGTGCATAACTGCTTGTTGAGGTGAGTGACTGTGGGAGAGCACTGAAATTCAACAGTAGAGAGAAAGAAACTTGAAGAAATCCAGAGATTTTTGTAATGGCATAATGGGAGAAAAAAAGAGCATTCCAGTACCAATTGCGTGGCAGCATGGCAGAGGGACAAGAGATACCCTCTGGGTTGTATAGGTGAAAGGGGGCATCCCAGTTAGCCCCTCCAGAGCGGAAGTTGTCACCTTGAAGATATATGGACTAAATAGATTAAGAGATGTCCTGCATCTCCATTGTCACTCCCACCTGTAGGGGGTATCTGGGAATACAGTACATCACCAACATTTTCTCAACCCAGGGAGTGCCCAGCCCAAAAGTTTTCAGAGAATCTTTGCTTACTGACCTCTATATTTCCAGTTAGCTTGTTAATATACTATAGCACTAGCATTTGCTTCACCCTCAGAGTGTACAATCCAAAAAACTACGTAGAAAATCTTTGCTAGGTCAGCTCCACATTCCAAGTTACCTTGTTCTGGTTTTCAGAGCAGCTGAGAGGAATTCCAACTAACTTCAGCTACATATCTTTCCAGCAAGTCACCCAGGAAACACCACAACAGAAAGGATAGGGGAGAGGGGATGAATAACCCTCAGCCTTCACCCTGTCCACAGGACTTACAGCCTGTGAAAACCCAGAGGGAAGCTTTGATTGGCATATATTGTGACCGTCTGCTCTCCCCTTCACCAATTCAAGTACCTTGTCAGGAAGGAAGTTTTTATTTTTATTTATGCTTTTATTTCTTTTTAATTTTTTATTCCTCTTTTTCTTTGTTTATCACTTTACGTTCCCCCTGCTTACTTTTAAAATTTTATTAATTGGTTTATTTTTACAGTATTGGAGATTGAATCTAGTCACACTCTACCACTGAGATATATCATTAGCTGTTTTTTAATTTTTTTTTTAAAGAGTGAGGGACATAGAATGAGAGAGAGAGAGAAAGAGAGAATCAGTTTTATATGTGACTTTCATTGCTCCAAAACTTGATTGTTTACATGGTGCTGGGGTTTGAGCCTGTGTCCTTGTGCATGCCAAGCAAGCACCGTAACCTCCAACCCACCACTCCAGCCCCTTTAATTTTAAGACAAGGTCTCATTAGGTAGCTGAGGCTTCCTCAAATTTGTGATCTTCCTGTCTCAGCCTCCCAAGTAGCTGGGATTACAGTTGTGTCTTAGTACACCCAGTTTAATTATAATTTTTAAAGTTTTAAAATTTTATTCTGTTTTCCCCTCTTCTGTTGTCATCGTTGTTGTTCTGTTGTTTGCATCTTTTTAAAAAATCCTGTTTACTTTTTGTTTGTGGGCCTTGGGATCAAGCCTGGGACTATATGATATTGGGTAGGTGTTCTGCTACTGAACTGTATTCTCAGCCCAGCTGAGAGGATTTGCACCTAGCTCTAGCCATCATCTATTCCCACTGAAATGTTGGTGGATATTTCAACTTAAAGAATGGGGTGGGTGCAAAAAGCCCTCAGCCAGAGAAGCATCTGTAAGTGGGCATAGCTGGGGAGTGGATATGATGTCTCAATCCCTGAAATCAGCCCTACAATAGTAGCAGAGAATAATAATAAAACTGAGGGTCCTCAACATGAATTGCTCCCATATGCTGTCAAATACACACTCCTGACAAGACTGATATTAGTACCACACAGGTGGAGTTATGATCCTGGCCCCTTCCTTTCCACATGAAACATCAGGAATTGCACCAGTGTCTAAATAAAGGATAAAAGCTCAGATCTTTTACCATAATTGGATTAGCAGTATCAGAATCACTTTCAAGTAACAGAGCCAATATCAACAGTGACTATGAAAAACACCATCCGATGTAGGCTTCCACTCCCATTGCAGGAATAATCATAGAGGTACACCCCACATATTCTGATATTTACACCTGCATGGATTACTAGAGGGGCCCCACTCTTGTGAGATAAATAGAAAGTGCATCCTTCAGTCTCTGACATGGTATACATAGTGTTGAATTTACTAATTACAACCAAAGAAACCACAGAGAGATTACAAAGTCCAGTTGGAGTTCAACTCTACACTACACGACAGACCAGTACCCAGTGATGACACCATGAGAAGGCTGCTCACGTAAAAGTGGAAGAGATATCCTTCCTAACAGATGTGCAGACATCAATGTAGAAACACAAGAAATATGAAGAGTGAAGGCAATACTACACTTCCTAATGTTCCATTATTCTGTAGTGACAGATTCCAAACATATTAAAGAGGATGAAATGCAAAATGATTGAATTTTTTAGAGCTCGGTGAATTCCAAAAGAATACAAATAAACAGTTGAATGAATTAACAAAGATAATGCAGGATATGAATGAGAAATAAAGAGGGATTTAAAAAAGCATTTTGGAAATGAAAAGTTTAATACATAAAATAAATACCTCAGTTGAAAGCCTCAACTACAGACTAGATCAAGTGGAAGAAGGAATATCAGAGCTTAAAGACAAGTGTGACAAAATATCACATTCAGAAAAGAAGGAAGGAAGGAAATGAAAGAAAAAATTCAGCAGAATACACAAAAACTCTTGAGACAGCTTTAAAAGATGCAATGTCTGCAGTATTGGCATATATGAGAGAGAAGATGTATGCAGGATGAAGGCATAGAAAATCTATTCAATGAAGTATTGTGAGAAAATTTCCCAAATCTATGGAAAGATGTGGACACCCAGGTACAGGAGGCATTTATAACCTCAATTGGACATGACTAGAAAAGAATCTCTCCATGACATAGAACACTTAAATTGCCAAAAGTACAGGACAAAGAAAGAATGTCAAAATTTGTAAGAGAGAAGCATCAAGTCACATTTAAAGTAAAGCCTGTTAATCTAACAGCAGATTTCTTATCAGAAACTAAAGGCTAGGAGGGCGTGGAGCCATGTATATCAAGTCTTGAAAGAAAATAATTTCCAACCAAGATTTCTGCCAAGCAAAATTACCCTTCAGAATTGAAGATGAAATAAATACCTTCCAAGGTAAGCAGAAATCAAGGGAATTAATGAGCACTAGACCAGCATTACAGAAGATACTTAAGGGAATCCTACACCCAGAAGAGGAAGGAATATAAACACATTTATAAGAGCACATGGAAGAACTCACTAGAGGAATAGACACATAAAGGAGACTAGGAAAAAAATCAAGCATTGTCAACATAGTAAATTATCTAATGTCTAAGACAAATAAGAAAGGAAGAAATAAACAATATGCAAATCAACCAAAAGAAAAACACCAAATGATAGGATCAAGTATATACCTTTCAATAATATCCCTAAATATAAATTATCTTAATTCTCCAATTAAAAGATGCAGACTGGGTAAATTAATGAATATAGAAGACTCAGCAATATGCTGCCTACAAGAAGGTTACCTCACTTGCAAAGATATACACAGACTGAAAAATAAAAGGATGGAAAATTATATTTCAAACAGAAGGAATCCAAAACTAGGCAAATCCAAAACTAGTAGCTGTTCTTACATCCAACAAAATAGATATCAAGATAAAATCAGACGAGACGAGACAAAGTCGTTCTATCTTGAACAAGGGATCAATTCATTAGGAGATATAATGATTATAAATGTATTTATGTACCAAACATGAGAATGCCCAGTTTTATAAAACAAACACTATTAGACTTACAGGGAGAGATAGGTCTCAATACAATAATAGTGGGTAGCTTTAGTATACCACTCTCACCAATAGATTATGCAGGCAAAAAAATTGGTGAAGAAACATCAGTGTTAAATTACATGTAGATCAAATGGACTTCATAGAGATCTACAGAATATTTCCTCCAACAGCTGTGGAATACATGTTTTCTTTAGCACATGGAACTTTCCCAAAATGGACCATATATTAGGCCACAGAGCAGGTCTTAACAAATTAAAAAAATTTAAATAATTTCTTATTTTTTATTTGATCACAGTGGAATAAAATGAGAAATCAACAGCAGAGAAGCTGTAGAAATTAAACAAAAAACATGGATATTGAATATCATGGTGTTGAATGAACATTGGGTCATTAAAGAAATCAGAGGAGAAATTAAAAAATTCCTGGAATCAAGTGAAAATGGAAACACAACATACCAGAACTTGTGGGTTACAGTGAAAGTAGTACTAAGAGGGAAATTTACAGCTACGAGTATGAACATCAGAAAATAGAGTGATCTCAAGTAAATAATCTAATGATGTGTCTGAAGATCTTAGAAAAATAATAACAAACCAAGCAAAGTGAACAGAAGGAAAGAAGTTATAAACATTAGAGAAGAAATCAATGAAATAGAGACTAAAAGAATCAATGACACAAAGAGTTCGTTTCTTGAACACAAAAACTGATAAACCTTTATTTAATATAGTCAAAAGAAAGAAGACCCAAATAGATAAAATTAGATATGAGAAAGGAAACATTGCAACAGGTGTCACTAAAATTCAAAGGATCATTAGGGAATATTTTGAAAAACTATATGGCAATAAATTGGAAAATATAGAAGAAATAGACCAATTTCTGAATGTATATTATTGACCAAAATTGAACTAAGAGACTATAAAAAACCCAAATATATCAAAAATAAGTAATGCGATTGAAATAATAATAAAAAGTCTGCCAGCAAAAAAGAGCCAACAGGGGCTGGAGTGGTGGCTCTGCAGTTGGAGCACTTCCCTGACATGCACAAGGACCTGGATTCAAACCCTAGCAAAACAAAGTGTCAGAGAAAGTCCAGATGGAAAAATAAATAAAAATTTGTTCTCTCTCTCTGTCTCTCACTCTTTCACTGTCTCCTCCTCTTTCTCTTAAAAGGAATTAAAAAAAAAATCCTACTTCCAAACTAATTCTATGAAACTTGAGGGAGATCAGTTTAAGCTGAAAATTGTCTGATCCAAGGCAACAGGAAGTGGTCCTCCCAGCCTTAACTGACTCTAAGCCTCATCTGTAATCACAACTCTGAGTGAAAGGGCATTGTTTGGACACTGACTGGACCTTGCATCAGTCATAGTCAACAGAGGAATCAGTACCCACCATTCATAAAATGGAGCAGTGGAAAAAATGGCCATTCTGCTGAAAACCCTGTATAGATTCAAGGCAATGTCCATTAAGATATCAACAACAATAATAATAACAACAACAAAATACCAACAACGTTCTTCATGGATATAGAAAAAACAATTTTCAAATTCATTTGGAAAAGTAGGAAACTCAGAATAGCCAAAACATTACTAAGCAAGAAAGATGAAACAGGAGGTGTCATAATACCTGACCTGAAATTATAATCTAAGGTTATAGTAACAAAAACTGGATGGTATTGGTATCAAAACAAACATGAAGACCAATGGAACAGAATAGAAGATACTGAGACAAATCCACAAGTCTTTAACCATCTGATATTTGACAAAGGGGACAAAGATATAACGTGGAGGAAAGATAGCCTGTTCAACAATTGGTGCTGGATGAACTGGTCAGCCATATGCAGACAACTGAAATTAGATCTCTCCCACCCTGCACAAAAATCAAATAAAAATGGATCAATGAATGAGGAATCAAACCAGCAACTATATAAAGCTAAAGAAAAAATAGGACCAACACTCCATGACATCAGTGTAGGCACTTCCTTTCTCAATAAGACTCCCATAGCTTAAGAATTAAAGACAAGAATCAATGAGTGAGATGCCATTAAACTGGAAAGCTTCTCCTCAGCTAAAGATTTAGTCAAGAGTATCAAAAGAGAACCTATGGAATGGGAGAAAATCATTGCATACTATGCCTCTTGACAGGGGACTAATATTCAGAATATACAAATAACTTAAAAAATTGAACACCAAAAACAATCCAATAAATAAATGGGTTAGGGAGCTAAATAGAAACTTCTCAACAGAGGAAGTCCAAAAAGCCCATAAGTATATGAGAAAATGTTCTACATCACTAGCAATCAGAGAAATGCAAATCAAAACTTCACTGAGATTCTACTTCACTTCTGTCAGAGTGGCAAAAATGAAGAATACAAACAATGACAGATGCTAGAGGGGTTGTGGGAAAAGAATAACACTTTCACACTGTTGGTGGGACTGCAAGTTTGTACAGCCACTCTGGAAAGCAGTGTGGAGACT
>PVKS010023521.1:0-32292 GCA_004027875.1 Aplodontia rufa
TTATTGGCTTGCCTCTGAATGTGATTTGGTGTTTCTCCCTTGCTGCTTTTAGTATAGTTTCTTTGATATCTCTGTTGTACATTTTGAATATGATGTGTCTAGGTGTGTTTCTCTTTTGATTGGGCCTATTGGGTGTCCTGTAAGCTTCTTGGATGAGCATGTCAGATTCTAGTTTTATTTGGGGGAGGTTTTCCTTCAACATCTCTTTGAGGATGTTTCTTATACCATTGGTATGGGTCTCAGTTTCCTCCTGACGAGTTTACTTTTTGATCTATTGATATTAAGCCAAGGTTTTTCACTGAAAAATTATTCATAATGATCAAATATTACAATCCAGATGCCCTTACCTAGATTGTGGGTGAATAACCAATGGTATATCCACACAGTGGAGTCCTAGATTGTGGGTGAATAACCAATGGTATATCCACACAGTGGAGTAGTATGCAGCTATACAAAAACATAGCAGAAGGTAGGTGTACATGTCATGATACACTGGAATTTCCAGAAAGCATTACTGAGGTTTAAAAAGGGCTAAGTTAAAATGAGGACAAAAGGTAAAAAAGGAGATAAGAAAATACATGTTTCTCTCTTCACTTGAGTAAAAAAAAAAGTGCAAAAATAAATCAGAAACCACTGGAATTGATTACTTCCAGAGAATGAAAAGAATGAGTGAGAAGATGGCTTCTCTGAGCTTAGTGGTGACTTTTGAACCACAGCAAAGGCTACGTCTCATATATTCAAGACCAATAAGAATGAGAAAAAGAGAAAAATGGAACACAAATCAACTTAACTATTGGGGATCTCAAATAAATCACATAAACACACTGAAAGAGGAGGAGAAGAAACAGGCAGGGATGACATACGGACCCAGTACTTTAACACCCACTGCTCAGCTAGAGGCAGAAAGAACCACAAACACCCTGATGTCCAGTGAAGTCTGTTTTCTCAGTGGTAGGGGTTAGCTCTTCAGCAACTACTCCCTCCAGCATTGAAGAAACAGCTAACGATATCGTGGGGCACAGATTTCTCATTATCTGAGAAGGACACTATGAATATGGAGAGAGGAGGCATTGGTGTGAACCCTGAAGTAACGTATTGGAGGTATCAGGGGAGACGGCTTAGGGTGGTTGGATAGGTAAATAACAGAGATTGGGGAGAGACAATAGATACAGACAACTGATAGAAAAGAGATATCAAGATTAGAGAGGTGGTAGATAAAGAGATCAGAGACAGACAGGTAGACGGATTTGGAGATATATAAATGATACAGAGATCAGAGATATAGTGACAGATCACATAAAGATGGCAGATGGATGGATATAGAGAGATAGATGATTGACATATGACTGACAGCCAGCCATTGCTGTAGATATTTCTTTTGCTCTGTCTGCAGAGAGGACCCAGACATAATGACACGGGATGGCGATGAGCTAATGTAGGCCCAGATCTTGACTTCTAAACACCATTCTTCACTAAAAAATAACCAGGTCTTCAGTAGAGAAATGGCTGATTTCAGATCTAAAAATGGAAAACTGCCAAATAAATCTGGAACATCTTGTGCCTGATGGAAAGGAAGAACAGTGGGACCCTGACAAGAGTCATCTTGAAGATGCTCCCCCCAGCCAGATCTGGGGCCATTGGAGCATCAGAACAAATACTGCTCAAATACTGACATGAGCGAGCAGACAACGGAAGAAGGAAGAACCTTCTAGTAGAAACTGGGTACCTCATGTCAAAGGGGTCCAGAGACAAGATCTCTTTGGGCCTCCACATGACAAATATGGATTCGGGATGGGATCAGTTGCATAACCAGCTCTTGTGGTGGTGAGGGTGCAGAAACTCTACCCCACCAGCCACCAGTAACTTCACAGTAGCTGCCAGACCCAGGCAGCTCTCCCACTGGGAAAACCCAAGCTGCAGGAGAGCATAGGCCACAGGTGGCTCAGAGACAAAGACAGTGGCTGCTCCCTGACCTCAGCAGCATAGGGCACCCCAGCCAAGTCCAGGAGCTGCAGGGTTGTGTCCACCCAGCCACTGCCAGGCTGGCAGAATTGCCTGGCTGCTTCTCAAGGGCAGCCTATGCACAGGTGAACATGCCAGGCAGGGGGGGCATGGTGCCAAAGCAGTCCCCAGACTCTTCTCTTGGAAGCTGCCATAGGGACTCAGCACTAACCGCCTGGCCTCTCAGAAAGTGCCCAATCCCAATTCTCATAGCCCCTCTTCCATCTGCAGGCAAGGGTCTCCTGGCAGTCCCTGTCTCTGTCCTAGTGTAGCATCCTAGAGCAGGCACCACCAGGCTAGCTTCCCTGTCTCTGGCAGTCCCCCTAGTGACAGTGAGGAGGAGGATGACATGTTATCAGACCCGACTAAATCATCTTAATCACATAAACCGTAAGCAGACCTGCTGCTAATGCCAGCTCTGTGCTTTCCAGCTCTCGAAGGCAGCCTCGTGGAAATTCAGTTAATGACCCACCCTGGAGGAATGATTCCCTCGGTCCTTGAAACCGGGAATGCAGAGTCACAGAGGAAAGAAACAGAAATTGTAGGTTTCCACTCAACCCTTCTGTGTGTCATAACCAAGATGGAGGTTTTGCTTTGGTTTATTTATCAAATAGAAATTTATTTTCTTTTGTCTACTCACTGGTCTCCACCTGCCTAGGGAAAGGACAATGGAAAGTCTCATCCCGTGTTGAGTTTGGGGATGTCTGTGTGTGTTCACTGAAGGAGGCTTCTTCTGCTTTGAGAGGAGAGGAAAACTGAATCTGCCTTGCAAGTCGGCAGCACACGCTTCCTAAACAGCGGCAAGAAAAGCAATTTGACTGAAATGTTGTCATAATTTACCCTGGGATGTTTCCGAGGCACTAAGAGCACTCTCTCTTATTACTGTTCTGAGGCCATTGCTCTCACCGTGTCTGTCAACTGTCAGTTTCATCAGATTTATTTATTTCAGAAAAAAGAAAAATACTTTGACTTCTCTTAAAATTGTTTTATTTTTTAAATTACTATTTTGAGAGGCTGGAGCAGTGGCTCAGCAGTTAACAGTACTTGTCTGGTATGTGCAAGGACCTGGGTTCAAACTCCAACAGCACGTATACAACTGGGTGTCAGAAAAACAAAACCCAGATAAAAAAATAAAGTTGATTTCTCCCCCCCCCCACCTCACTCTCCCTTTAAAATAAAAAATAAAGAAATAGATTGGATCAAAGGAAGAAGCTTCCTCCCAGTCAAGGAAACTATCCACAGGCCAAAGAGATAAACAGAATGGGGGGAGGGGTCTGCCAACGTCCTCCGTTTACAGTGAATGTATGGGTTTCTTGGAGGAGTCCCACAAGCACATTAGTGAGAACACACAAAAGAGAAAATGCCATCCTCAGCCTGGCATCACAAGCACAGGCTCAGTGTTTCTAGGATCACTCTCACCTCAGTATGTTCCTCAACTTCTGACTTTTGAACTTTTTTATATCTATGATTTTTCATTTTATTTGTTCAGATATCACTTTTACACCTAAAACATTATTGCTTCTTTGCACTAGTCCATTTTAGTTTCTTATAAATGTCTTATATTTTATCTCATTTTAAGTGAGTGTTAATTCTTTCATCCTTTTAAAAGTTACTTTGGCAAAGGTGAGTTTTTCCCATGGAAGCACTCATAACTCCCAGGCCAGCCCCTGGACACAAGGCAGGCCCCTCCTGGCCTGTTGGGCAACAGCAGCCTGGCTTTAAAGTACGGGTCAAGTGCTCCTGCCAGGTGGTGACTCCTGTTGCTGATCTCTGGACACCAGGAAAACAAAGCATCCATACAGAAGGCACATCTGTTGTTCTATGAGACACTTGTGTCCCCTGGCAAGAGCAGGTGCCCTCTAGGAGCCAGAACATCAAACCCCACAGAATTCCAAGTGACAGAGATGGGAATTACCGAGTCAACTGGTGAGTCAGTAGAAGCAAGGTAAAAAGGCCACTCCTGCTGCACCCTGGGTTGCAGGACGGTATCCTCGTGGTTGAGTTAAGGGCATCTCCTACCTGGGAGCCAACATTGCAACTTACCAGGCTGGTGGCTTCAGGGCAGTGCTATTTTGCGCTCATGGCTCACTCCCGCTTCCCTGGGACTGTCCTGGGTAAGTACCACACTGTGTGGGGTTCCATGCTGTGTGGGACCCTATGCAGTGGTTCATGGCATTTTGAAGGCACCCAGATAGTGGAAGTGGCAGAGGCTCTGCAGGCAGAAAGACGGAGTCTCAGACTTTCAGGAAGGAGGAGACCCAACGTACTCAAGTTGCTTCCAAGTGGTAGTTGGTCATACTGAGGGCCCAGTGGTCATCTACACTGCTGTAGGGGCCATTCAGAGGCAGCAGAACAACTACAATGGGTCTGTGGTGGTGGATGTGGGCATGCGCTTCTCTGCCAGCGCCATTTCATTCAAGCACCCACCATGCCAGCATTGGGGGCCAACAATGAAGGTTGGCCGGGGCCCTTTTATTGACTTGGTTACCTCTCCCTTCTTCAGCTGGGTGTGCAGGTCCCCTAACAACACTGTAAGTGCAAGCTTTACTAAAAACTCTGTTGTACTCCTAGGGATGGCGTAGAGGTCAGGTACCTGCCCTTGAGTCCTGCCCTTAGACTCAGCCTTGAACAGGCCACTGCCATCCCACACTGGATTGCTGTCTGTCCAGCAGAATCAGCTTATGATGGCCAACTCCAGGGCTGACCAGCTTGCCCAGAGGTTCACAGGACTTTCTCAGCATTAGCTTGCTAAGTCTTCTGTCCTGGGAAACCCTCCTCCCTGAAAACTGGGCAGATGGTCCCCCCACAGCATGCCATGCTCGAATGTTCCATCATCCCGGGCTCACTAGCTGCTTTTTGCATGCTGTGGGGTCTGTTGTGCTGGTGGCATGACCTTGTTCCTGAATCCTGAGGGCCTGCGCTGTCAATCTCCCACCAGAGCTCACCACCATGACACTAGAGCAATGCTTGTTTCACCAGTGAGGCCTCCATCAGGGGGTTGACCAGACCTCTGGATGAAGTGGCAAGGAGGCTGTACCTGCTGCAGATCCCTTTGTTGGTGTGAACACCTGCAGTGTTGGGAGCCATCCATGTTACCCAGAACATGGACCAAAGCAGGATTCCTGGTGTCCAACGTGTTGCCTTTGGGACCTGAGGTCTGCTAGATGCTTCCTTTTTTATGGAAAAGGATGAAAGATGGAGCAATTCCCATTCTCCTGTGGAGGCATTCATAACAGGCTCCTAGACACTGGGCCCCGGGCTGCACTTGAGTAACAGCTCCCCGCATCCCTAGACACTGGGTCTAGGTCCTGCCTGCAGTAACAGCTCCCTGCATCCCTAGACACTGGTTCTGGGGCCTGCCTGCAGTAACAGCTCCCTGCATCCCTAGACACTGGTTCTGGGGCCTGCCTGCAGTAACAGCTCTTTGTGCTCCTAGACACTGAGCCCTGACCCTGCACAGAAGTAACAGCTCCTTCCACACACAGGCCACCTTGCTTGTTACTGCATGGTGTCATCTAGTTATTTCACACTCCTTGGTATGTTCAGATGTGTCCAAAGCTCTTTAACCCCATCATGGGAGAGGTTGGGAGAGCTCCATGGCCCCTCAGAAACTTGCATGTGCTCATTGTTGTCTGTAACGGGTAAATATTAGTGGTGTCTGGGTCTTTTACTGACCTGTCCTTGTGGTGTGTTAACCTGCGCTAGCAGCAAATCCACATCAAGTACAGCAGTTCAGAGGGGCTGCTGTATGGTTGAAACTGTAGAAGGCTTCAGGTGGTTAGGTGCAAACCCCTGGTCTCTATTTATCCAGGGCTCCCAATGTCCCAATCACTATTGTTAAGACTAGCACTGAGACAGCCTCTTCCATATTCAACTTGACAGAGCAGCTCCGGGGGAAAACCAACGACCTGCATGGAACAGGGTGGAAATGCCTGAGTCAAGGATGCAGATGGTGGAGGTAGGGGTTAAAAGCCTAGGAGAGCCATGTGCTGGGGCCCCTGACACCTGCACATTCCTGAGGGCCTTGGAGCAGCAGCATGAATCCAGCCTTCCCATGCAACACAGCAGGAAGCTCTCCAGTGAGACCTCAGGCCTCTGCCAACCTAGTTGGGAGATCCAGAAACAGGATTGCCCTTTGGAAGATCCTAAATTTGGTGGAAATGATAGGTGCTGGTACCCACTCACATGCAGTCATTGGCTGAGGACTTTCCAGGGAGGACACGGCCTCTACTTCAGCGCAGAGGCAGGTGCTGAAAGCTCTCATGTGTCATGGGCAGGTTCTTCCTGAAGCAGGATGAGAACAGCAGACCTCTAGTGTTGCCGTGTCTCTGGTGTGTTTGCAGACACTTTCGTAATTAGCTGTACTCCTTTTCATGTTCTCTCAATGTGTATTACCTTACATGCACAAAAACTAGAAACACATTTTATTAACATAAATTGATCAGTCTCGCACATGTCCCACACTTCCTTTGAGTAGGCAGAATTTTATGAATTAAATGCAGATTAAAGGACATTAGAGGGGCATTGGGTGTCAGCTCCTTGCTCAGTAACATGGTCATGAAACTACTTCCTCGTGGAGTTCTCGTGACGACCATAAGATGCGTCCTGCCCTAACTTGCATGGTCCTGACTGACACTTGTAAAGTCTGTGGTGTGGGCCCACAGTGCTCAGGCGTCAAGACAAGAGGGGACTGGGGTGCTGGCAAGGAGTCATCCACTGTGAGAGGAGAAAAGGAAGGCTCCCTCATGGAGCAGCACTCAGGAGCAGCAGAGCCTGGCTGAGCGGTGTCTCTGCTGGGCCTCGGGGAAGCACCTGAGCCTCTGGGATGGAAGCATTGCTCTTGCCCCGGAACTCAGTTTCCCTCCCGTCTCCCACCTCTCTGGAGGGCCTGTCTACATGCTGGTGACTGTCATCATCAACTGTCATCACGGCCTCTCTGGGAAGAGGCGTCACCCACTACTGCCCACGCCCAATCCTGTAAGCCAAGGAGCGCATGGTGAGGCAGCTCCTGTGTCTCCTGTGGCAACAAGGACCTGATTTTAGTTGTCCTGGGTACACGCATGGGAAAAGAAAGCTGGTTCCTCTTAGCTCTTGCAGCTGGGCATCTTAATGACAAACTCGGTGCCCTGCTGTAGTGATCCACTCAGGGTCCTTCTGCTGGACACAGTTCTGATTTATCTCTTGGTATTTTGCTATGCCCTGTGTTTGAACTCTTAAGATGCCTTAAACCTAATAGAAGTAGAAGTATAATTCCCCAGGTAAAGAGCAATCCCATCCTCTGGAATGGACATGAAGATCCATGAGTTGATATTTACACAGAACTTTGAGAATGAGGGCAAGTGGCATTTTTTTTGACATGGTCATAATCACAAGTGTTATAACAGCCTCTTCCATTCTGGAAGCTGAAGAGTTCTGATCCACTCATTAATTCCCAGTTAGGGAAAGCATGGGTTATGGCTGTCTCAGTCCTCTAAGGCAAATCAAATTTCCTTGGCAACCTTTCAGGAGGATCTTTTAAAAGCACAAGAATGGGGGAAAGAGCAACCTGGGCCTTGTAGATTTCATCCCCCTCCCAGGCTTCACTGTCACCTGCCCACAAAAGTGTTGGCATGCATCCTCTCCCCAGGCCTTGGTCTCTTTCTCCCCTATGAATGAGCAAGAGAGGGGATTCTGACCAATTCAAGGTCGCACATCTCAGGAATTCCTGGTGAAAACCATGGACCTTCTCCCAGGAAACGTGACGCACAGCATTTCATGTGCTGTCACAGAGGGTGTGGCACAAGGGAATCCATTCCAGAGCCCTCACTAAAGCACCCCAGATGACCACATGAGGCTCTGAAGTTTTGTAATTCCAACACAAAGATGCCTCTTTGGTGGAGGGAAGGAATGGAGATGCACCAAGCCACCATCTTCCCCTGAAGCACAGCCTGCCCTCTTCCTAAACTCCCCAGGCTCGTTCAGACAAAAAGAACTTGTGCAAAAAGAACAGGTTCAACCCGGGGGGCATGGGGTACAGCCAGAACCTAGGCATACTTGACATTGTTCTCTAAGGCCACAAACAGGACCCTGATTTAACTTGGTTGTTCCTTGCTCCTGATGTGAGCTTGGATTTCTCCCAGGGCATGCTCACCTGCCATTATATTTACCTGGATTCCAAGGCTGCTTTAACTTCATCTCTGGCTTTGTCACTGAGTCCTCACTGAACTGCATGACACCACAGGCACCCAGTGGGGACGAGTTTAGCCCCTTGCTTCCCCTCCACTGTTGGGGTAGGGCAGTGGAACTCCCTTAGTAGACAGCACAGGGGTCCCTCCATCCACAAAGCCACATGTCTGATCTAGCTCTCATGAACCAAGGTGAAGATGACTTCTGAGAGCTGTGCTCCCAGTGGAGGTGGCCCTCACCTGCAGCCCCTGAGATGCAGTCTCCTAATCACCCACCTCCAAGGTTCTCGCCACACCTTCGACGACTCAGAGATCTCACGGAGCTGCCCCACCAAGGGTCCTCTCCACCATGTGCACTGATAAACAGGCCTCATCTGGGATGGGATGGTCATGCCTGGACCCATCTGACTCTGAGTCTTTGGGAGTTTCAACAACACAAGCAACAGAAGCCCAACTCAAAGAAGCAGAAGCAAAAGTGGGGGATATCAACAGAATCTTGGGGTGTCTCTGGAACTCAGCAGCAAGAATCCATCTAGACCTCCAAAGCAAAGTTAGTCAGTAAAACACCTCTCAGGAGTCTCTCTCCATCCTCAGTTCCCAGCACCCTTTACCTCCTTAGTCCGTTAGCAGACATCATGGCTGCATGTTAAATTATGGGCATCTGGGACTGGAGTGGTGGTTCAGAGGTGGAGTGCTTGCCTGGCATGCATGAGGGCCTAGGTTCAAACCCCAGCACCACATGAATAACTAAGTGCTGGAGACACAAAGGCCAGATGAAAAAATAAATAAATTTGATTCCCCTCCCTCTCTCTCTCATCTGAAGGACACTAATTTCTGCTTCTCAACCTAAGTCCCAAAGTCCAGAGAGTGGTCTTGTTCACCTCGAGTCAGGTGCCTAATGAGGACCCAGCCCCCATAGCCAGCAGGTGTGGTCACATGGAATCATCACTGCAGCTGGCATGAGGAGGAAGTGGGACACAGGAAAGGTGGACAAAATCCCCAAATACAGGGTGGGGAAGATTTTAGATAGGAAGAGTGCCTCCCTCCTCCTCCCAGGTCCCAGCATCACTGACTCAGAGTTCCTCTGGTCCCTTGTTTGTTAACATCTATATAAGTATCCTGGGAGAGACTTGGACCCCAAAAGCTTCCTAACCAGGTCTTCTCCATACGAACTGCAAACTAGACACAAAGAGGGAAATTTAAATTTAAATCCTTCTTCCAAGCAATGTCCTTGTTGGTAATGACACCAAGGAAGGGCTCTGCTATCTGAACCTATTCTGCTACCACCAGCTCATTACTCTCACCTGGAGGCAGAAGTTTGGCAAATTTCATTAACATGGGAATGAAGAAATTCACAAAGTCAGTCAAGGAAATATCCAGCCCCTTCTGCCCCTCCAAACACTATGCACTCAGTTTTCTAAAAACTCTGAAGATAAACACTCACCAGCTTCTGCTCTAGAAAATGAGAGAAGCTTACACTAGCCACCATTTCTCTTTTTGATTTCCCAGAGAACACTGAAAAGAAGAGAGTTCTGCAGGGAGCTCTTCTCCAATCTCAGTGGAAACGACCTAGGGCAGCGACCCATAATGCGGCATCTTTGGCCACAAGTTCTCAGGGGTACCATGATACTGTTACCATCATATATAAAACTCGATGTGCATTTCTCTAGGATGTTCTAAGCTTTCATTGGATTCTCAAACTGATCTGTAAGAGGAGAAAGATTCAAGTGGCTGATTTCCAGCAAGAAGCAAAAACACACTGTGCCTTGACTCTTCACATTTCACCCCATTCATGGTGTTTACTTCATTCTGTAAAAGCCAAGGCTGGAGGAGGGAGACACAGTCACCAAAATACCTGACAAGAGCAACTCAGAAGAAGAAAGGCTGATTTTCACCCATGGTTTCAGATTTTTCAGCTGTGGTTGACTGGCTCCAAGGCAGAAATATCATAGTGAAAGGGCACGGCCCAGGAAAGTGGCACACTGATGACAGCCAGGAAGTCAGAAAGAGAAAGAGAAGCCAGGGACAAGATGTAGCCCCCATGGGCACACCCCTGTGACCTTCTCCCTCCAGCCACAGGCACCTGCCTGCAGTTACCACCCAATGGTCCATTCAAGTTACTAATACATCAAAGGGATTAATCCCCTGGTGGTTAAGCCCTCATAATCCAATCTGTTTCTAAGATTCCTACCTCTGAACCTGCCACCAACTGTCAACACGTGAGTGTTAAGGGACATTCCAGATCCAAACCGTGCAATGCTGACACCACCAGGTGTGGAGGTGCTTCTCCAACAATGAGGGCCCACCCACCGGCCTCACCTTTCAGGGAGGTGAGAAGGGTGGATCATGAGCCTTTCCCAGTGGGCACCCTCCCTCTCCTGGCATCCTCATCAATTCCGTGGACTCAGCTATGGCTTCCAGGTGGATAGATTGGAATTTGGGCAGTGAGTGGTTACCTGTAGCTCAGGGTGAGGTGGAGCTGGAGCATTCCAGCTGTGAAGAGCTCACCCTGCTGGAGGTCACACTGGGTCACCTAGTAACTGCTTCAGCTTGGCCAAGCCCATATCACTCTGAGCCTCAGTTTTCTTCTGCAGCAGGAAGTGGGGATGATGGAAACCACCCAAAAGGTTTGTGCTAGTGTTAAAGGCCAGGCTCCTCCCTCTGGCTCCACCCAGTGTCCTAGTTTGTCAGAATCTTATCCCTCCTTATGAATTTATCCTAAGAACATGCCAAGCGCCAGCTCCTTCAGGCCCTGTGGCAGGCCTTGGGTAACGAGCTCACATGACGAGCATGGCCACTGTGCAGTTTCAAGGAGACTTGGGGACAGGCTCGCAAATGAATGGGAACAAACTGGGCCAAGTGAGACAGAACGACCCAGGAGCTGAAGAGGTCATGGGAAACTCCTGGGTAAGAAATCTGTCTCCCAGGACGATGCTCAAGCAAGGATCTCAAAGGCAAGAGGGAGAGGGGGAGTGCTGGGAGGGCCAAGGGAACATTCCAGAGGGAGCAGCCTGAACACAGGCTGGGGGACAGGAAGGAGCCCAGAGGCAGCAGAGGATGAACAGAGCTGCCAGGAGATGTGAGATGACAGGGAACCGGCAGTAAGGACACCACGCGTGTTGTCCTCAGGTGAGGGAACTCTCAAGGGCAGCACAGTAGAGCTCAGGTTCCAGTTCCTGCTGGCTGCTGGGTGGAAAATGGATGGGACAGGCAGCAGAGGCCAGAGCTGCTGTCGGAGTCCTGAGGTAAGACAAGGAGAAGCCCAGCTTTCCCCTCCTTTTTCTTCCCTGACATCCCTCACTCATCCTTTAAAACCCACCTCTCAACACTTGCCCAGCATGCTTGGAGCCCTGGGGTCCAGTCCAGGCCCAGAAATAAAAAGAAAGGAAAGAAAGAGAACACCTGCCCCCAATGACACCTTCTCCCCAGCTCCACAGCTCTCAGCCTGCTCCAGATGTTCTGGGGTGTAGAATGCTGTTTCAAAGAAATCAGCTCCACTAGCCAGGTTCCCACGCCCACTGCTTTCTGCAGATGCTGCCTGCACACCACTGCCAACCACGACTGCCAACCTCGTTGCCCCAGCGGGCACCCCAAAAGGCACTCTGCTCTGCAGAGCTCCAGATTCCCAGCCTCCCACTCTGTCTCCTTCCCCGGTCTCCATATGCACATCCTGAGCAGGAATCAGAGTTGTTTTTTATTGTCTATGGCAGGTTTCCTTTGTTAGCAATAATGCAAAAATTGATGAGGCAGAATACATATGCAAAAGGGACAGTGTCTTCAAAAGACATTTCACACATTTACAATCAATGTTAAACAGCCAGTTTAAGTAAGGTGCCCCCAGGCTGAGTTTGCGTGCAAATCCTTCACCATTGTCCAGTGTCTGAGGTACCAGCAGTACCAGTGCTATCTGCAGGAAGTTGGAAGGATAAGTGATGAGAATGTCTGTCTTTCTCTTGTATTGTGAATCGTTCTGTTCCAGTCTGTAAGCACTGAGATCATCACATCATGGACGAAAAATGATCAGAACTGCTTGCTCCTTCCTACTGAGAAAACTGCAGCCTTTCCCCCTGCAGGAGAGACAACGGGAGGCAGTGGGAGGCAGTGGGTGGACTAGCACAGGCCCCTTCCTCAGCCACCGGCTAGGAAGCTTTAACAGATTTTAAGTCTCTGGTTAAGCTCCTCAGCACTCAAAAGAAACCCATGATGCTCTGATCTGTCAGTGCATGGGGACTGGTAAACACTGTCTTTTAACACAGATAGTTAGCCACATCAAGAGCATGGGCGCATGTTCCACACACATGTGGATGTATCACCCTGAATCCCAGTAATATGTACAGTTAATATATGCTTATCAAAAGTAAAGTAATGTTAGGGGCTGGAGCAACAGCTCAGCGGTTATGGTGCTTGCCTGGCATGCACTAGTATGTGAGTTCAAACACCAGCACCACTTACACAACTAAGTGTCCGAGGTATGAAAGTCACATGAAAAACTAAATTAAGAAAAACTAAATTGCTTCTCTCTCTCTCTCTCTCTCTCTCACTGTCCCCTCTTTCTTTTAAAAAACAATTCTTAAAAATAAAATAATGTTAGCTGGAGTGGTTGCTGAGCAGTTATAGCGCATGCCTGGCATTCACAAGGACCTAGGTTCAAACCCTAGTGCACCCCTGCGCTGGACTTGGACCTGGAGGATGGAGAGTCCGTGATGCACTGAAAGGCGAGCGGATTGCAGCTCTGCAAAAGAGAGCTGTTTGTGGCAGCCTCAGCCCCCTTCCTCCCTTCCTCCCTCCCTCGTTCCTCTTCCACATTCCAGGCTCCACTAGGATTCCTGGGCCCTTTGGGAAATGCGCAGCTGGCTGTGGACAGGGAAGGAGGAAGGGGACAGAGGGAACAGGAATAAGACTTTAAAACTATTTTGTACTGTGAATTACGGATGCTCTTTGAAGGAAAGAAATATAGATTCCAATATTCTGCTGAAGCTCTGGCAGGGATAAGCAAAACATCGACTGGAACGTAAGCTAAATGAAACCAGACAAATTCTATTTTCTTACCTGAGCAAATATTTTATTGAGACTGCTTGTATGTGTCAAAGAAGTCCACAACTTCAGCTGCACAACATTTTGTATTAAAAAAACTCATAATTTTTGTTGCTTTTATTCTACATTTAATTTAAAATGACTTTGTAGCACTAAAATACCTAGCAGAAGACTTTATTCCAGACCTTTAAGAAAATTTTTAGTTTTTATGAGAAAATGAAACTTCAGTGGTTAAACTTCTTGGGTCTCTGGTGCTTTGGGCCCTAACAGCACCATTGGACCACAACACAACCACATGGAACATATTTTTTGGAAGTAAAACTTTAATTTTATATGACATATGCTATGGAGAGCTAAAAAAATTTAAGGACTGCTTGTTTTCTATCTTTTTTCTTAACAAAATGGGATCCACTGTGTCAAAGACTCTTGATATCATGTGCTTGCCTAACCATTTTTTATAAATTAGAATATAATCTAGTATGATTATGGTCATAAGATTTGTTTAGAAAGTTAGATTTTACTTGTGAAAAATTTTTTCCTAATCAGGATAACTATAAACTTGGCTGGTTGTTTCAGTTTTTTTCATTATGTTGCTTTGTTCTTGGGTATAATACTTGTGACCAATGGAGAATTAAACTAACAGGATAAACTTCATATACATTTTGTTTCCCCATAAATTGTATAAACTTTATTCTTTCTTGAAGTTTGTACGTTAAATAAATGTTATGTTCTTCTACCACTTCTTGAGAAGGAAGTTCCAGTTTGAAATTGTATCATTTCCTTCAAACTGAAGGGCAGTGCTTAGTTAAATAAAAGATTAATGATTAAGACAATACCTTTCAACCTACATTTTCCTTCCCAATTTACATTTTAATAGAGTTCTAATGAAACATCAGTTTAGAAGTATAGTTAACTAGTATGAATATAATTAGTCATCTAGTTTAATTAGTTTGATCTTGAGCTTCTCTAGGGTTTGGGTTTTCTGTCTTTTTAAGCACAAAGGGTCAATCTCTTGCAAATGGGCACTTCTCAGCTCTCCTAGCTGTCCCATCTGACCAGACACTGGGCTCTGTCCAATGCTTAAAATGAATCTGGGGAGCTGGAGCAGTAGCTCAACAGTTACAGTGCTTGCCTGGCATGCACGAGGACCCGGCTTCAAACCCCAGCACCACATACAAAACAATGTCTCGGAGCAAAGAAAGCCACACGAAAAACTAAATAAAATTGATTCTCTCTCTCTCTCTCTCTCTCTCTCTTTTTTTAAAAAATAAAGAAGTGAATCTGGCTTCTATTAAGAAGTGAACGGTGGCCCATGGGCCATCTCACACTAGGCTTGTGAACAGTTAATGTCAGTCCAGTGGGCTCTGAGGATAGGCACAAGGGGTTCTGTCAACACTGATGGCTGGGCCCCCTGGAGTCACTGAGCCCTCTGTGGATCGCATTTCACCTGGGCCAGGCTGCCCAAGCGGCTGGGATCTCAACACCTTGCCTTTGCTGGTCAGTCACAGCCATCTTCCAGCTGTGCTCCCCACACTGCCTTGCCCCTGAGCTGAAGGGGCTTATGAGGGGCCTTTGCAGGGGTCTGGGTGGTGGTGGGCTCCTGGCCAGTGGGGCTCAGCACTACTTCCCCGCCCCCTCCACAGCAGTTCTGGAGCTGCTGGCAGGACCTGCAGAGCCCTGGTTCTGACCTGCGAGGGTCCAGGAGAGCGGGCACCCACATGGACAGGGTGTGTGGATGGGGAACACCATCAGCTCAGAGGAGACAGAGAGTGCATTAGGAGGGACTTTGCAAGCCGAGTGTTACACCAGGGCAGCTAGAAATCAGCCCTGCCGGGAGTGTTTCCACCACCAAAGACAGGAAGTGCCAAATCACTTATTCATTTGTTTGTTTTTCAGAGAAACCAGTAGTAAGCCACTGTTGAACATTTGCCAGCACACCACTGGGGCTAGGCATCTCCTGGCTGCCAGGAGCCCCTGACGATAGTCCCAAGCTGTTCTTCCAGCTGCTGGAGAGCCCAAGAAGGTGATGCTGCTGAAGCTGGGGCTCCCCAGGAGACAGTGTGATCAACGGCAGGGCCCTGGCAGAGGCAGCTCTTCATGTGACACTTGGAACAGAGTCACTCTGCTGCCTTCCGTGGAGTAAAACTGCTTAGTGGGTGTCTGGGACTGCTCAAAAGATGGAGCCCTAGTTCTCTTTCATTTCCAATATTGCTTCTCTGAGAATCTATGGGATGATGCTGGAGGAAAGAGGGAAGTCGAAGGAAGTGGCTAATAAGGTCACTCTGCTTCCATTTCCTGGGACAGCAGGGAGTTTGGAGGTCAGCCTCAGAACAAGATTGGGGTGAAAACGTGCTAAAGGTGGGTGCCTGCTGCATGTCTGAGGCCTGCCCTTTGCAACAATGCCCACCCACCTCCCACCCCAGCACAGCTCTTCAGTAGAAAATCAGAGCACTCAGGGGGCAGCCCTTGACCAAAGCTGGACGGGACCTAATGTATAGGACAGACATCTCATGCTGCCCCATTCTGCTGGCCCACGTGGTCACTGGCTTGACTGTGCACCCCTCCTTGGATTCCTCCCTTCCCTGTTTCACTCTCCACTCCACCAGTGTTTCCCAGGATTACCCCCAAATGATCCCCTGCTCTGGAGTCCTTACCCTACCCGGAGCCTTATCCAGAGGAGATGAACCAAGGCATTGTTCCCCAGAGGTGGTAGACCCTGGCGGCCCTCCACAGAGGTGGTGGATCTGGGAGATCCTCTATGGAAGCACTAAACCCAGGTGGTCCTCCACAGAGGGGATGGACCTAGGCAGCCCTCCACATAGGTGGTGGACAGAGGCAGTCTTCCACAGAGGTGATGGACTGAGGTGGTCCTCTATGGAGGCTGTGGACCTGGGGGCCCTCCATGGAGGAGATGGACCTGGGTAGTCCTCTAATGAGTGGCAATGTGTCCACCTTGTGCCTGATCACTTGTGCAGCCCAGACCCATGAAGGAACCAGAGATGGCAAGATAAGTTCTCCTAAAGGAACCAATGCCAAGCACCTATCCAATACACTGCTAAACATACTACCACATGGTCAAGAGGAAACTTCCCCTCAGATCAGGAACAAGACCAGGGTGTCAGTTCCTGACACTGCTGCTTGACATTTTGCTGGGGGTCTGGCAGAGCAGTCTGGCCAGAAAAAGAAGCAGAGGTCAGCCAGTGTGGACAGAAAGAAGGAAAGCCATCTGTCTTTGTAGATGATGTGATCATGTACTTAGAAAATTCTAAGGAATTTACTAAAGATAACTAGAGTTAATAAATGAATTCAACAAGGTTTTAGGATATGCAATTGATATTAAAAGATCAATTATCTACGTTAGATCAATTGTCTACATTAGCAATGAACAACCCCTACCCAAAATTATGGAAATCAATTTCATTTACAATAGCATAACAAAGGAACATAAGGCTCGAACACCAAAAACTATTAACTATGACTAAAAGAATTAAAAAAGGTTTAAATAAATGGAAAATTACCTGTGTTCATGAGTTCATTAATATTGCTTAAATGCAGTACTCCACAAAATGATTTGCAGATTCAATGCAATTCTTATCAAAATACTAGTTTCCTTTTTGCAGTAGAAAAGCTGATCCTAAATTCATATACAAATACAAGAATTCAGAATGACAAAAATAATGCCTAAAAATAAGAATCAAGTTGAAAGACTCATACTTTCCATTTTCAAAATTTACTACAAATTTACCAAAACAGTAGGCTGTTACAGCCAGACACAAAGATCAATGGAAGTAAAGCTGGGCATGGGGGTGCATACTTGCAATCTGGAAACTCCAGAGGCTGAGACAGGAGAATTACAAGTTCAAGATCAGCCTCAGCCGCATAGTGAGACCCTGTCTGAAAACAAAAAATAAAAGGGGTTGATGGTAAAGTGCCCCTGGGTTAAATCCTCAGTACAAACAAGCAAGCAAAAAAAGAAAAAAAGTCCATGGAACTGAGAGTCCAGAAATAAACCCCTCTGCCTAGGGTCCACTGATTTTGGACACAGGTACCAGATATTCAATGGGAAAACAGATTATTTTAACTAGTGGTACTGGGTCAACTGGATATCTACATGCAAAATGATGAAGTTGGACCCCTACCTCACACCATAGACAAAAATTAAGCCAATATGGGCCACAGACTAAAATATAAGAGTCAAATTATAGCATTTACTGAAGACTAAGTCTTCTTATCCTTCTGTCAGAAAAATTATTCTTAGATAAGACATTCAAAGTACCAGCAACCAAAATGAAAATAGATAAAATGAATTCATCAAAATCCAAAACTTTTGTGCTTTGAGAAAGGCAAAGACAACCCAAAAAATGGGAGAAAATATTTGCAAATCAAATATTTGATGAGGGTCTAGTATTCAAAATATGTAAAGAACTCTTACAATTCAACAATGTTAAAGTAGTCAAAATACTTGAGTAGACAATTCTTTAACAAAAATGAGCACATGACCAAAATCCACAAAAGAAATGTTCAATGGCATCAGTCATTAAGAAAATTTGTGTAGGTGCTGAACCAGTGGCTCAGCAGTTGCAGTGCTTGCCTGGTGTGCACAAGGATGCCAGTTCGAACCCCAGCACCTTATACACAATGGATTGTCAGAGCAACGATGGCCACGTGAAAAATTGAACAAAATTGATTCTCTCTTTCTCTCTCTCACTGTCCCTCTTTCTCTTCAAAAAAAATCATGTAAAAATGAGGTATTGCTTCATACTCCCTAGATGGCTACAATCAAAAAGGCAGAATAAATAACTACTGGAGAAGATATAAAGAAATAGGAACCACATGTTGCCAAAGGGAATGTAAAGTAGATCGGCTGCTACAGAAAAAGTTTATGAGTCCTTGACAAGATTAACCACAGAGTGCATTTGACCCAGCAAGCCTAAGAGAAATGCAAACACATCCATGCAAAATCCTGTACACAGGCGTGTCCTGTCACGTCACTCATAATGGCCAAGACAGGGAGACAGCCCAGATGCCCATCACAGATGAACAGATAAGCAAAATGTGGTGCATCCATATGTCCATGCAATGGAGTATGATTTAATCAATAAAAAATGAGTACTGACACATCCTATGTCAAGAACAAGTCCTGAAAACTATGCTCAGGGGAAGAAGAGAGCCACAGATGACCACATCTCATAAAATCGCACTTATATGAAACACCCGAATCAGCAAATGCACAGAGACAGGGGTGGAAAGTGGCTGCTTCAGGGCGAGCACTGGGGAGAAGTGGAGAGTAACTTTGGGATTTCTTTGTGTGTAGGGGGGAGTGATAAAAATGTCCCAAATTAGGTAATGTTTATGGTTCACAATTATATAAATGTACTAAAAACCATTGAATGGTACATTTTAAAAGGATGAATCACGCAAAATATGAATTACGTATCAATAAAGCTGTCTTTAAGAATGAAGGGACTGGGCTCATGGAAAGAAGGATTTATTGGTGGCTCTGATGAGAGGGGACATGGCTGCCCCAAAAAGCAGAGAACAAACAGGACCCTCAGTCTCACAACCAGAAGGAACCAACCCGACCAAATGCCTGAAGAACCCTGGAGGCAGAGTCTTCCCCAGACCGACAGTGAGGAGCACTGTCCAGGTGGCCCTTCTCCTGCAGCCTACACCAGCTCCAGAACTAGGAATCAGAGAATGAGAGCTGGTTAGTAGTTTTTGGTTTTGAAAAGATCTCACTTTGCTGCCCAGGCTGGCCTGGAGCCCCTAAGCTCAGCTGATCCTCCTGCCTGAGCCTCCTGAGAGGCAGGGATGGTAGACAGTCACCACCAGGCCTGACTCAAGAGTGTTGCTTCGCTGCTAAGCCTGTGGTCAGCTGTGATGGAGCCACGGAAAATGAATACAACTTACCGTAGCACAAACGCTTCCTCCTGTCCTTCAGCCTATGTCTGTGAGCCTGTAGACCACGATCTTCATAAAGCTCAAGCACATGGGCTTGAAGCTCAAAACAATGCAGTGAAAGGGGTCATCTCCAACACTTGCCAGTTTGAACAGATGTAAAAGGGCACCAGAGAGAAACAAAGCAAGAATTGATTTCAAATGAAGATTAGAAGCTTTATAGTTGAGAGATAGATGGCCAGGTAGCAAGATGAGGTTTAAATATTTTACCAGTCAATACAAAAATCATAAATTATAATATGATGAACACCAAATAGAAAATCTGCCAAGAAGCAACATAACAAACCAAAAAGCAATTTCTGAAACTTAAAAGGAACACAAAATGGCAAGAGAAAATTAGAAATTCTTGAAGTTTAAGTGTAGGGTCACTTTAAAGGGAAGAACAGGAAGTATAAAAACTTGTTAACCCCAAGTGAAATGCACATCACAGTATAATCAAAACCATTACCCACCAGGGTGACCATGCAGAATGCCCCAGAGGCAATCCAAGACTGAGGTCCTTGAAACCTGAGCTCACAAGAGGGTCTGAGAGGAAGCTCTGAGGCAGGAGTGATGGCAGCCTGAGCCCTGTCCCTCAAGCTTTCTGACAGATTGCTGCCTCTGGCAGTTACCTCTGAGGAGCAGGCACTACCATGACCCCTAAGACCTCCAGTAGGTGTATTTTGTCTGAGGCCAGGATGGACCCTAAAGGACCTCAGCCTAGCCTCCACCCTGGGCCAGGAGTTCTATATTCAGCTAGGGGCCAGCTGTCTGTGCTGCCTGAGAGCAGGCCCCATCCCCAGCAGTGAGCTGCTGCCTCTCCCAGGCTTCTCCCAGGCCAGGCACCTGCAGGGGCCATCTGCCTAACTTGGTATCAAAGTCCTCCTGCAGGACCCTGGACCCTTCCTAGCATGACATTCCTGTTCTTAACTATGCCTGACCAGACCTGATGGAGACCTGGGCCAGGTCTTCCATAGTGGGAGAAAGACCCAGCACCCTAGCATCACCCAGAACCCCCAAGCAAGAGACTGTGGTCAGTGTCCAGGGTGTGAGACACAGCAACATAAGTCTACTGATGCCCAGTTCATTGTCATAGAAGCTGTCACCAGCGGGCTGCAGAGCGGCACATGACCCATGTGAAGCAGAGCCTGGAGGCTGTCCCTCCACCCACCAGGGCTGGGGTCCAGAGCACCTCCAGGAGCTCACTGCACTTGCCTGGCACCAAGTAGTGCCTGTACTGGGAACCTCTCCACCTCGCCCTGGTGCACACTCTGAGGCTCCCCCCTTTCTGGTGACATCACAAGGAAGCAGGGGGTCTCCAGAGTCACACTCAGAGGGGGACTGAGCTGCTTCTGCAAACAGGCTGGACTTCCTGCCTGGAGTCTATTAAAACCAGGGTAGGTAGTTCAGGAGACAGGATTCGCCCAGATCACAGATGCCTCTGTGCTGGGGTCACCCTGCTTAGGTCCCACCAAGCCCCGAGTCGGTGGAATATGAAACCATGCTCCAAGGCACACTGGGGGTGAGTCACTCTTTCCATAGCCGAGCTCCAGGCTTCCAGTGGACGCCCAGAGAGTGACAGCGCAACTCCCTCATGGAGGGGAGGCAGGCAAAGTCCAGGCCTTCAGAGGGCCACAGTTCCCAAGAAGAGGGGGAAAGTGGAGCAAGGGGAAAAAGGAGAACTAAAACATAGAAAATACCTACATTAAGGAACATTTTTAAATTTATTTATTTGTTTGTTTTTGGTTCTAGGGATGGAACCCAGGGGTGCTTTATCACTAAGTCACATCTCCAGACTTCTTTTATTTTTATTTTATTTTTAAATTTTTAAATTTTTTTTAAAGAGAGAAGGATGAAGTCCTTGTTTACAGAGCTGAGGACAGGGTGAGCAGACACATCAAAAGATGCGGAGGCACCCAGAGCCCGGCGAGCTGGGGAGGAACCCAGGAAGAAACGTGAAGGTGGAAATGGCCCAGCAAGGACCCAAAAAGCCACAGAGAATGGGCTGCCCAGAAGGAGCCGTGATCTTGCAGGGACACAGATGACACCAAAATAAGGCATCTCAAGGGCCAGAACAGTGGCTGCTCAACTGTTAGAGCTCTTGCCTAGCATGTATGAGGACCTGAGTTCAAGCCCCAGCACCATGTACACAACTGGGTGTCACAGAAACCAGAACCAGATGAAAAGTAAATAAAATTTGATTCTCTCTCTAATAATAATAATAATAATAATAATAATAATAATAATAATAAGGCTGCCCAGGGTAGGCAGGGAGCAGCAGAGAAACGTTGTGACCTCTCTCCTGGCTCCAGTGGTCATTACTGTCTCCCAAATGCCAAAGCCAATGGGAAGGGGTGTTGTTCTGGTTCCCAGCTGGCAGGGGAGATCTGACCCAGGCATGAGAAGTCTCCCAGGTTGCAGAGCAGAGGAGGGCACAGATGGGCCTCAAAGGCAGAGTGGCACCCAGTGCTAACCACCACCTAGTCAAGGCAGTGCCAGCGCTGCGGGTGAGGCTGCTCTACCAGGCACCGTGAACATCCGGGGCCACAGGCTGTGTGGAGGGCTGTTCTGGGGATGTTAGATGTTGGCGGTGTCCTGTGGGCTAGATACTGCAGCACCCATGCCCCCAGCATGGCCCCAGAACTGCGTGATGCAAGCACTGCCCGTCACAGGACCGTCCCTTCTCAGCTCCTGCAGTGTGGAGGAGAAATAAACACACCCAAGAGTGAGCTTAAAGCACAGATGGCAAAACTGCCCTGTACACAGCCCAGGGCTTCCTTTCTAGGACTAGGGATCAGTTCATCTGTGCAACAGAGTATCAGGTGAGGTGGGGCTGTGTGCACTGCCTGGGCTTCCTCTGCACAGAAGTATTTAAATGCACTTGGATACAGTTGAATTTGACACCCTGCCAGGGTTCCTACAAAGGATCGCCTCCTCCCATTCTGCCTCTGCTCTTTTTGAGAATCAGACAGGTGGTAAGGGCTTCATTGCCTTTGAATCCATGCTCCAGTACTAATGCAGCCCCACCACCCACTCTGCTGGGGGATGGGATTAATTCCTGGCCTCGGAGCTTGCCCTTATCAGAAGGCAATCACAGCTCACGTTGAAAGTGGTCAGGGGAGGAGAGAGAAAGGTGCCCTCACTCCCCTTGTGTGGAAGACAGCTACCGGGAGTCTCCCTGACACAGTGCACGCTTCCTGTTGTTTTCCACTGAGCTTCAGGTCCTCGAAGTCACCGATGGTGCATTTTCTCATGGGGCTGTAGGTAATAACCCAGAGGTTCTTCTCCCAGCCCAGAGGAAAGGGTGGCTGGAAGCTGGTCTGGGTGCAGGGGTCAAGGGAGGAACCTGTACCTTTGGCAGGAGGCTCAGGTGGGCCCAGTGCCCATGGCTTCAAGGGGATGAACTACACATGCACAGCGTCACCTGTTACTTCCACCCTCTGGGACAGGGAGCATCTGCTGGAGCAGAGTGGGGCTTGTGGTGCAGCCATGGGTCTCCATGTCATGGAGAGGAGCCCTGCCTGCAGTCAAGGCCTCCAGCCTCCTAGTTGCTCTTAGAGCCTTATTTTATAAGGTTCCCCATTCCCTGCCATCACCCTACATCCCAGTTGCGCTGTCTAGCTGGACCACTGCATGCCCAGGCCCCAGAGCAGCCTGATGACTCTTGCTTTCTCTGCAAGACCTTTCTCCTTGCTCTTCCTTCCCTGCTCAGAAGCAACCCCTTTCTCCAGAACCAGTCATGGAACTTCCCTGAAACACCCTCCTTGGCGGTCTCTGCTCTGCTTTCTGCACTGTGGTATGCCCAGTGGGCTGAGTTGAGTCTGTCCCCCCAAAATCGTGTCCACATGGGACCTCAGAGTGGGACCTTGCTTGGATTCAGAGTCTTTGCGATTGTGATTATTTGAATTCATACCGAATTAAAATGGGGACAAAACCCAATGGCTGGTGTCCTCATAGGAGGAGACTCACAAGATGAACAGGCAAGAAGGCCATGTGAACATGGAGGCAGAGATGATACTGGTACGAATGCCAGTCAAGAGATGCCAAAGGGGGCTCGAGCAGTGGCTCAGTGATTACGGCACTTGCCCGGCATGCGCAAGTACACAGGTTCGAACCCCAGCACCCACGTACACAACTAAGTGTCAGAGCCATGAAAGCCATGTGAAAAACTCAGTTAAAATTGATTCTCTCTGTCTTTCTCTCTCTCTCACTGTCCTTCTCTCTTAAAAATAAGAAAGAGAGAGAGAGAGAGAGATGCCAAAGGCTGCTGGCCATGGCCCAACATCGTAGGAGGCCAGGAGAGATGGTGTCTGAAAGCCCCGCAGGATGCAGCCCCGTGGACATCTTGATTTTGGACTGTCGGCCCTCAGAACTGGGACAGCGTGGTTTTCTGCTGACATAAGCCACTCAGTATGCTGCACCATTACAGCAGCCCTAGGAAACTAACAGGTACCTGGTTACATCAGCAACGCACCTGCAGCTCCCAGATTGAGGGTGGAAGACACTCATGAACACGTGAAATGGTTAAGAGAGAGAGGGCTTCAAACTGCAGCACCTTCCAAGGACCACGGCAAGGAATGGAAGAAGGCAGACTTGTGTTTGGTGTTCTCAGCCTTCCCAGGCCTCCGGCAGTGCCTTGTGCTGTCCCTGTAATTGAGAGGTGCTGGGGAACTAGATAGAGCAAATAACATGTAAAAGAGGCAAGAATTTGTAGAAGGGCTATAGGGTTTCCCTTCATGACAACAGAATGTGGGTGAAGGTCACAGAGCAGTTGTCCTTCTTCTGCCATGGCCTGGCCAGGAGGTTGTAATCCCACCAAGGCACCTGCAGGCTCCTGCTGTGAACCCATAGGTGAGGGCTGATACAGGGCAGGAGAGCACTGGTACAGCCCTGGAAACAGAGGCAAAAAAGCAAGAAAAACTGATCAGCAGTCTCCTGAACGTGTCCAACATTTAAAAGTTAGCCATACCTAAAGCACCAATGATGCTACTGTTAACTTTTATTTTCCTGTCACCTTTGGAGAGGAAAAGTACCATGAGTCACAGATGCCCACCCCATTGCTCAGTTGGGCAGATGGGCGCCAACACTGGCAAGATGCATAATGCACCTCTCTGAGGGTTCACAGTCCCCAAGACAGGTGTTGTGTGGCTGGTAGCACTGTTCTTGGCACCTGATTCCAGAGGGGCAGTTCGGGAGAAAAGTGTCCAATGGTGTGAAGAGACAGAGGAGGAAGTTGTTGTCCTCAGGGGCAGACCTCAAAGTCCTGCCCTCAGGGTAACCTGCAGCTTTCAGAGACTTAATGGAGCTGCATGCTTCTCCCTGAAGCTCCCATTCAAGAGAGCTGGCATTAGGAAAAGACCTGAGGAGCGTCTTGTCCAGCCCACACTTCCTGCAGACATTCTAGACCAGCACTCTCTTCCGCCACGGGCTTTGTCTGCAAAGATGAACTGCATCTGTGTTTTGCAGAGATAAAAAACAGAGTCGCCTCATCTGGATGTCTGTGACAGATTAAAGATGAGCACAAATTCTCTGATGCTTCTCCCACAGATCTGTGTCCCCTCCCTTGCATCTAGCTGGGTTCTGTGGCTGCTTGACTAATTGAATGCGGTCCAAAGGGCACAGCCCCTCACAGAGTCACAGCTCCCAATTCCATCTCACAGGGAATCTTGCAACTGGGTTCGAGACACCTGTCTGTGACAAGCACAAGACACGTGGAGAGGCCATATATAGACACTCTGGTCAAAAGCCTCATCTGAGCTCCCAGCTGACAACCAGCACCAACTTCCAGCCATGCCAGTGCACCGTCTTGGATGTCCAGCACTAGTTGAGCCTTTAGGGATTCCCACTGTCAACAAAGAATGTATCTGCATGAGAGATCCCAATGAAGGAACACCTGGCTGAGTGTGGATGACCCTTGGAACCACAGGAAGTTGGTGTTTCAAGGCACTAAGTGTTGGGGCAGTTTGGTTTGTTATGCAGGCTTGGGGAACCAGAAGGACTGGTGTCCACACCTTCCAGCCAGAACCTCAGCACTCCAAGAAGTCTTAGCAGTCATTTTCTTCATTCAACAAACATCTGTTGAGCATTCAGTATGACTCAAGAAATGTTCTAGGCTTTCAAGATTCAGCAATGAGCAGAACAAACATGCCCCTTGTTCTCCTGGAATTTAAACTCCATCGTGCAGTAGAGAAGAGAGAAATGATCAATGGCAAGTGCTATGCGGAGGGTTAAGATGGGAAAATAAAGGTTACCTTGGGTTACAGTGTTTTTCCATTGCTGCTTTCTAGCTGCAGGCTACTAGCTTCTTTCCATCAACAGCTCTCTGATATATTCTTTATTTTTACCTCTTTAACTTGAATCTTATTGTGTTGGCTTGTGTTTTCCTCTTGTAAGAATGTACTTGGTTTATGCATCTTTTAATAGTTTCCTTTGCCCATTTGTTGTAATCATGGCTATAAATTGACTTGTTTCTTCCACATCAATCTCCAGTTTTTTAATTCTCAGCAAGTGAGTCACCTCTATAACCTCTCCCAATTTCTCCCCTAGCTTGATTTCTGCTTAAGCATTTATGCATCAGGCCATCCGTTACTTAACACATTGGTCCACCATCAGGTTCCCCTTAATGTCCACCCAGTGGACTTCCTACTGTATCCCCACAGAAAGTGTTGTCTGTTTGGCAACTTGGCAAATGTTCCACACATCCAGCATGTGCTTTGTCTCCTGAGTGTTCTCTCTGCAACGCCCTCCATTCCCCAGCCCTTTCCACCAGGACATATTTCAGGAATCATGGCTTCATTTCCCAACATCCTTTTAAAGAATGCTGCCCACATCTGAAGTCTTGGCCCTAGGGCAAACTGATCTGTCCCAAGAAAAACAAGACTCTTTCCTCCCTTGCCTTAGACAAAACCCCATCATTACAGACATGGAGCTCACACATGCCCAAGAGAGCCAGGACTCCTGTCAACTGAGGCTCCATGCCACGTCTCCTTCATCTTGTGTTTCACAGCTGACTTGTCTTACACCAAGAACCAGGCTGAGCAATTAGCTCTGATCATACTTCATCTCGTTAGATTGGCCCACTGCTCCCAGCTGTCAAGATGTTTTTGGATTTCTCCCAACATTGTGTCACCAGCCAAAGTAAATGTTCCCATTGCTCAGATTTTTCTCTCTGCAATTTCCATGGCTCTCGTTCAATAATTATTTAATGCCTCATCTTATTTACAAGAAGTTTGGTCTTATCTGTTGGCAGCGTGTGGAGGGAGGGAGGAGGGTAAAAGAATTTGCACACCACCCTCTCTCTGAGCTCCATTTGTCACCCACATACACCCGGTATGATCAGCCTTCTGTGGGAACAAACCAACAGCTTGCTCCAGTGTGACAGACAAGTTTGGGGAACTGGGAAGATCAGTGAGGGAGATCTCCAGAGGCAGGGGGCATGGTGATTGGTGTGGATCAAGCACAGATATCCTCATTTGCATCAGTGTGTTGGAACAAAGACATGGCACTGTGAGGAGGGAAAAAATGCTGGATATTTTTAGAGCAAGCGGATTGGTGTCTTGGATTCGATTCAGGTCGAGGATCAGTTGTGTCTCCC
Organism: Aplodontia rufa; assembly: GCA_004027875.1. Classification (NCBI taxonomy): domain Eukaryota; kingdom Metazoa; phylum Chordata; class Mammalia; order Rodentia; family Aplodontiidae; genus Aplodontia; species Aplodontia rufa. Next base: position 26,731 of record PVKS010023521.1, read on the forward strand.
AAAATTCACACACTGAAATCATAACCCTGGTACCTCAGAACGGGGCTGTACCTAGGGATAGGGCTTCAAGTGGCCAAGTTAAGTGAGGTTATTAAGGTGTGCTCTGGGCCAATACGATAGGACCCTCCTTAAGAGAAGGGGCAATTACATCACAGACACTCAGGGAAACTGGTGTGAAGACACAGGGGGCAGATGGCCAGGAGGGGCCCCAGAAGGAACCAGCCCTGCCACTATCTTGGTCTTGGACCTCCATTTCTACTCCATGACTCCCCATCTGTGGAACTTGTTACAGCAGCCTGTGCTGACAACATAACCCCAGTCTGCTGCACCATGGATCCCTCTCCATGAAGCCTAGGCGACAGTGACGCTTCAGCTGCCTCTCCTGTCAGCACCAGCCTGGGTCTGCACTAAAGGCACATGGGCAGGACGGGCAGGTTTGGTGGCTCCCCCACTGGAAGTGAGATGGGCCCAGAGCACAGCACAGGCTCACCCGGCTGCCCTCCAGCAGTACTGGCGAGCAGGAGGATGAACAGCCCCTCAGTGGGGCTGGAGCCATTTCATGCCTACTCCAGATGCAACCCCCTCGGGATGGATCCTTGTCTTCGTAGAGAGCTGTGGTGAGAATCTTCCAATTAGGCCTCTGAGGAGTTAGGACATTGAAGCCTGACAAAGAGACAGCGCAAGAATCAATGCGAGGAGCCTGAGAGTGAGAAAGCAAAATTAAAACTAGCAGAATAAGATGATTCTCTAGGTGGCTCCAGGTCAGCTCTGGGACACAGCAGAAACATGTCCTCAGGACGGCTGGTGAGGGACGATGTGTGCCCCACTCTGAGGGCTGATAGCTGCTACTTTTCTCATAAGTGAAATTATTATCCATGTATTCTCATCTTAAAAACAAAGACCACATGAGATTCAGTTTACTTCTCTGGCCCCATAGGGAATATCTGTGTTGTGGGGCTCCTCGCTGACCCTGGTGTCAACTGAGCAAAGTGCTGTCCTAGCCCCAGGACCTTGGAGTGGCCCAGGGCCTTAGCTGTCATCTTATCAGCTCCTTCCTGGACTCACCATGTACTCCACAACAGCTGAGTGAGGTCTGCAGCCTCCCAGCTCTGCCCTGGACCTCCCCAGTCCAGATCCCTCAGGCCATCTGGGGTCCTCGGAAGTCATTGGGATGAGGCCCCTCCCAGAGCAAGCTCAGATACCCACAGTGCTGTCGCCAGCTCTGTCTGAGCAAAAGCTCTGCTCAGCCCTGGATGCTGCCTAAGCCAATACACACAAAGCTTGTGTTGCCACTCGGTCTGAGTGGTGGCATTGGTCTAAATGAGGGACCCTCGTGTAGAAGGGGTGACATAAGACACTCCTGCACAGGTTCATAATTACCTTTGTGAGTCCTCCTTCTACACTTTTGTCATTTGCCTGAATAAGCTCTCTTCCTCTTCCTCCTCCCCCTCCATTTCCTCTTCCTTCTTCTCTACTCCTCTGCTCCTTCTTCTCTTCCCCTCTTCCTCCTCCTCCTCCTTTTCTTCCTCCTTCTTTTCCCCTTCTCCACCTCCTATTCCTCTGCTTTTTCTCTCCTCCTCCTCCTGCTTCTCTCCTCCATCTCATTCCCCTCCCCATTCTCTTCCTCTTCTTCTCCCCCTCCTCTTTCTTTAGTCATTCTAACCTAAAAGCATCATTGCCCAGCTTAAGCTCAGGTGGTGGACACTGGAGTTAATTAACCATAAATTAATTGCCTGCTAAGTCATCAGGTCTGGAAGTGACTCTGGCAGCCACTACATCAATTCTTCAGTGACACTCTTGGAGGGGTGGGCTTCACCGGGGAGAGGATCTGAGTGGGGCCACAGAACAGGGAGCTGCTGACAGTGTCCCCTCTTGTGATTCCCCTGGAGACACCGTGAAGTGACATGAACTTTAACAACAGAGAAATCGCTGAACTGAGAGAATAGCAAGGAGAAGCAATTTTCTCCTAAAGAACATGAACCATGGGGCTGGAGCAGTGGCTTAGTGGTTACAGTGCTTGCATGGCAAGCATGAGGATGTGAGTTCAAAACCCCAGCACCAAGTGATTCTCCCTCTCTTTAAAAAAAGGAAAAGAAAAAGAACAGGAACCATAGCTTTGGAATTCTGGAAAATTCAGGTCAATGGGGTCTCACAGGATTGTGATTTCCAGGTAGTTAATTTTGATCTAGGTTTCCTAGAATATCTGTGGTTCCAAGAGGACATGTTTATAAACTAAAAGGACTATTTGGTCTGATATGGGCAGTGGCATGGGGAGGACAGCCTCAGATTTCTATTACAGATCTTGTCATGATGAGGCCATAAACCAGCTCAAGCCAATAAATTGATATAAAGAAATTTGGGGTCATCATAAGGTCCCATATTACAAAGCTCAATGCACCATAATTTAAATAAACACTAAACCCAACCACGAGGGCCTCTCTCTTGAACACAGAGACCCAGCGAGCCTGTGAAACTGAAGCCGCCCTGCCAACTCCATCAGCCCTGCCTTGCAAACAGATACCATTTCCCCTGTGTTGCAAAACAAATTAAGGAAGAGATCAAGATTTTTTCCCAGAAATATTCAGAGGAAAATCCCAAAGAATGGTTCAAGCTGAACAGATTTTTTAAAATGTAGCACTCTACTTCCTATATCAGGATGAAGAAAGCTAGCATCACTCTTGCCCTGATGCTGACGGGAGGCTGCATAATTTGCAATATCCTCCACCCATCACAGAGCCTAGGCCTCAGGGACACCAAGTGTCCTGAAATCTAGAGGCAGAGGTAACCCCAAGTGGGGCACAAGAGGAGGGGGCTGAGCAGCACCTGAGCAGGAAAGAAGAGTCCAGAGCTAAGTGCAAGGGGTGGCAAAGGTTCATTGCAGCTTTGCAGGAGAATAAAGCACTGGCGCAAGGCTGTGCTCCACTGCCTCCATCAAACAGGAGGAAGTCAGGGGCTGGGAAGGACAGGCCAGAGCTTCCCCTGCCTGTGTGCTTGGGAGCAGCCTGAGGAGCAGGCAGGACATGCGGCTTCATCTGGACCCTGCTCCACTAGGAAACAAGAGCACTAGAATGGCTCACTGGGTGGGAAAAGACCAGGGATGAAACCCTATGCCCCCAGGTGAGGAAGGGACTGGTGCTGGGCCACATCCTCCACCCCACCTTCAAAGTCCTCTCACAAAGTCCCACCAAAGATCAAGGGGGAGTGTGGCCACCAAGGGGAGGAGAGTCAACATCTCTCTGAAAGGCCAAACTAGTGACTTTGCACATGGGCCTGGATTCAGCTTGGCCTGGTTGCAGCATTGTGAGTTGTGCATGCCCCATTGTCCCTGAGTATCTCCACTCGGCTTTCCTGAACAGCTGCTGAGCCTTCTACAAGCAGAGACATCCCTTAGGGTGGCATGGAGAGCTTCACAACCAGACGGTGGCACCAGGCCTATGGCCTGACACTCCAATATTACTCTGAGATAAACCAGGTACATTCTGACTCTGAAGAAGTTACTTTTATCCTGACCACTTTATAAACCCCCATCTTCTGACCCAAATTGTGATCTTGCTGCCACTCAGGACCAAGCTTCTGTCACCAAGTCCCCAAATGATTGTATTCTGAAATCCTGGACCTGTCTTCCTCCTTTCTTTCCTCCTCCTCCTTCTCTTCTTCTTCTTCTTTTTAATTCATTTATTTATTTATTTATTTAATTTTTGGTATCATGGTACCTTGGGGTTGGTTCTCATACACTAGGAGTAGGTTGTTCCAAAATGCCAGTAGAACAAAGAATGCAAATGCCCCACCACCAAGCTACCATGTAACAAGAAACAAGAGTCTCCCCTGAGGCAGAGAGAAGAAAGTGGGAGAAGCCACATCTGCAACAGAAACACCTGGGAAAACCTACAGCTAAAGGTGGAGGAACATTGAGAAAACCCGTCCAGTGTCCCCCCTTTCCAAATGCACACAGTGACAGAAGGAAGTCTGTGAGGGTGGTATTGGACTGAGCATAGCCAGGGAACAAGAAAACCCAAATCAGGCTCACTCCTGACCGGAGTGACCGCCCCCGCACCAACAGCGCAAGAGGGAACTTTTCCCACCCTGGCACCACTGTCTGCCTCCATCTCCACCATTCTCTGTACAATGACCAGCATCAGCACAAAACTTTTTTTTTTTTTGAAGGATGGAGAGAGAGGGGGAGAGAGAGAGAATTTTTATTGAATTTTTCACATGGCTTTGGTTGCTCTGACGCTTAGTTGTGTACATGGGTGCTGGGGTTTAAACCTGTGTACTTGCACATGCTGGGCAAGCACCATAACCACCGAGCCACCACTCCAGCCCAGCACAAAATTTTTGACACATGAAAAAGTAACACAAAATAATCACTTGGCAAGAATCAAGGAAGTGACTTAGAGGTGGCCCAGAAATAGTTCTTATCAGATGGGAAATTAGAAATCAATATGACTGGCAAGTCAGAGCTCTGGTGCATGAATAGAGGGGATTTCAGTACAAAGTTGAAAACTACAAAATCCTAAGGAACACGTTGAAAATTAAAAAGTAAACCTGTGGTATCAGAAACGAAGAATGTCTTTTCCAGGCTCATCAGTACCTCCGAAATCTCAAAGGAAAGAATCATTGAATTTAAAGGCAGATCAATAAAAACCACCCGATTGACACACAAGGTGGGGAAAGGGAGAAACCAAAGATAACTGAACATGAAGGAGTTGTGATGCCCAGGGTCTGCACACACAGGTATCTGCAATCCTGGAGGAAGGAAAGAGAGAAAAGAAGGCAAAAGAAACATTCGAAGGAAGACAGACTGTAAACCAGACCCAAGAATATTAGAGAACGCCACTTCCCTCTGCCATAAACCACCTTGGGCACATCAATGGAGCAACACAGAAAGGGTAAGGTGGCACTGAAGCTGCTGGAGGCCAGAAAGCCAGAGCCCAGGGCAGCAGTGTGTGTGTCCAGGGCATGACTGGGATCACTGGATGTCAAACAAGTCTTTGATGAGACCAACAGAGAGGAAAATTCAGGTTTAAAAGACACTAGCTCTCAAGCTGGTGAGGGCCATGTCAAAACTCCAGAAAAGCTCACAACCGTGTGACAGTGTTCATTCATTCAACAGGTATTTATATTTTCTTGTGTCAAGTTTGATAAGTCGTATTTCTCCATTTCATCTAAATCCTCCAAATTGATTGTTCATAAAAATCATAAAAATATAGTATCATCATATCAATATATCTTTCCATTGTGGAGATCTATAGTGATTTTCCCCTTTCCATGCAACTACATTTTCTCTTTCTTTCTGCGCTCCAGGATTCCGAAAGACCCCACACTGATGCACCTGCTTCCTCAACCAAAAGACTGCCTTCCATCTCACTGATGCCTGTCTCTACGTTCCTTTCTTTCCTCTGCTTCCTTTGTTTTAATTTTCTTTAACATTTTCTTGAGAAATGCTTAGAATGTTGATTTTCAAATTTCAAGTTCAGTTATATTTAAAGCTGTGCACTTTCCCTCGGCCCCACCTCATTCTTTCCCTTCCCCGCACATCCTTCAGTTTTTGGTACCACCACG